>CM035805.1:26949028-26971528 GCA_020466265.1 Siphamia tubifer | reverse complement strand
TATATATATATATATATATATATATATATATATATATATATATATATATATATATATATATATATATATATATATATATATATATATATATATATATATATATATATATATATATATATTGTGATGTGAAAAAAGTTTATAACAGCCGTGTGGTGCTGATGCAAAGGGTTTGTTGTAGCTGAAATAATTAAAAAAAATTATTCAATTAAAATTTTTAATAAAATAAATGAATAAATAAATAAAGACAATAAATAAATAATTAAATCAAATGAATTATTCAGAGAATGCCGAACCTCGCCCATATTTTGTGACAATCTCAACTTTCTATGACAACCCATTCTATGAATTTGAGCCAATAATGGGATTTTGACCTTTCTGCTCAAAGCAACCTTGACCTTTGACCTTTTTCAATATTCCTAATTTTGTCAGTGTATCTAATATTATGATAATATATCCAGTATTGATTAAGTTATAGCATGATATGTCTATGTTTGACACACACAAACAGTGTTACACAAGACAATTTTGTAATATGTCACCTTTGACCTCCAGAGATCTCAAAAACTATTGGCTTCATTCTGCATCATTTGGTATCAATCTGAAAGTTCTGTGACCCTCCGTTCTTGAGTTATACCCCATAATGTGATTTTGACTTATTAGTTAATTATGACCTTGACCTTTGACCTTTACTCAAATGGATCATTGTACCTGATACATATTAGCTATATGTACAGTATATGTCCATGTAATGTTATGGTGATATCTCAAGTATTCATTGAGTGATAACATAATATGTCTCTGTGGACACACACACAAGGTGATAACAATAATCTCACCCAGCTGAGATTAATAATAAAAAAATACATACAAATAAATAAAAAGTATAACACAACACAAATGGTCAAACAGATCAGTGGTGGAACATACGTTTCAGTGTCATCCTTCTTGTAGACGAGATGATTAATTCAAATGAATAATTAAAAATAAGTGAATGAATAAATAAATAAATAAATAAGACAAAAAATAATTAATTCAATTCAATTCAATAAATATACATACAAATAAGTAAAAAAATTAAATAAAATAAAACAAAAATAATTGCAGGACATGCGATGTGACACACGTACATTGCTCAAACAACATACTGCGCAGCTCTAATATATATGTATATAGTGATAAAGCCAAGAATGAATATGTATAGACTACTGTTTTGCTCTTCTGTAATGGTGTTACATTCCTTTATTTACATCAAAAGCCCAGGAGATGAGTTGAGAAAAGAAACAAAAAGGCATATGCAAATTGCTTATTTGTGTAGGTGAGACTTTTTAAAGAGGTGTTATATAACAACATATTTCCTCGCTAAGTAAATATAGACAACAGAACAGAAAACGTACGCACAAATGTGTTACCGAATACAGGAAATGATGTTTTCCTCTTCAGCTTCTTCAGCTCCTGAGAGTTAAAGCTCTCCATACTAATGTCCCTGCTATACTCATAACCACTCTTGTCACTGTTCAGATTAAAAGGACTTAGTCATTACCTGCACCTGAGGAAGAAAAATATTAAAAGGTTGCTCCAAAAAGATGCTCTCGTCTGAACAAAACCAACCCCCTCATTAATTACTTCAGGTTGCCAGGTGCATGCAGAGACTTCTTCTGTTTGGTTTTTTTTTTTTAGGTTTTTCTGATGTAGGAAGTACCTTGGGATACAGTTTTTTTTCCTCTAAATATTGTTGGCAGTAACAGCAGAATCTGAATCTAATAAAATCTCAGTTGGCGTCATTCATTCTGTAAACGGTCCCCTCAGGTATTTGGAGGTGTTGAGTGTATATTGAACTCATCACCAACAGAAACTTTTATTTGGCTGGAAATATCCAGAATGGATGCAAACATATACCTGTGTTGATTTTATTCATAAAAGATACTTGGTGGGAACATTACTGCCTGTCATCGATTGAATAGTAGTGATGAGTCGGTTGTAAATGTTCCTTTTTTTTTTAAGTGACCCAGGTGTTGATCAGGAGCTGATTTTCTTTTACCTTCAACAAGGTTATTTTTTCATCAGGGTTTGTTTGTTTGTCTCTTACCAAGAAAACTAAAAAAGATCTGGATGGATTTTGATTTTTAAAAATTTGGGAAATGTTCAATGGGTTTTATAGGATAGGTCAAATAAGATGGCTTCTGCCTATTCCTTATTCAGTTACAGAATGAGTTATAAAAATAAATTCATTAATTAAATAAATAATAATAATAATAATAATAATAATAATAATAATAATAATAATAATAATTGTTGTTGTTATTGTTAATATATATATATTTAAAGATGAATAGAAGGATGTATATATATATATGCATGTGTGTGTATGTATATGTATACGTGTATATACACATATTTTAGTTTTTTGGTTTCTATAATGATGTATAGTGTATGCGCTGTATATATATATATATATATATATATATATATATATATATATATATATATATATATATATATATATATATATATATATATATATATATATATATATATACATATGAGTGTGCTTTTTTTTAACTGAAACCACAGAATGAAATGATGGTGCTGTAATTTTTGTAACTGAAATAAACTAACTAACTAATACAGGTCATGTGATGGTGGTGCTTTAGTAGTCTGTCTTTATTGTCTTAAAGCAGCACATGATTGGTCCAGATGTGCTAGTGTTTGTGTGTCCATGCTGCACAGAAAGGGGAGGGGCTACAGGCACACACATTAGGGCATTAACAAACACGTCGACTCCCAGAGCACAAGTCGACCCTAAATTTGGAGGAGTCGACAAGTCGCATGTTATTCTTTAGTAAACAGGGCTAGTGTGGTTTGTTCTTGTAACTGGAACTCTGGAATTCTAAATGAGGAATATGTCTGAAAATAAAATGATTTCAACATTATGGGCAACAGTGTATTTCTCTATAACTATAATAAATTACTGCCATCAAAGCTCACATATTTTTAATGGCCTTGGTGGTTTAGAAATGTAAATGTACATGCATAAACATGTAGGTTTTGTTTTTTATTTATCATAGAGCGCTTAAGGAATGTGACCTCCAAGTTGATTACCAAGTCTAATGTCCTTGATTGTATGCTATAAAAGATGTTATTAAACAGCAGTATTTTAGTTTATGTTGAATTCAATCCATGAGTTTATCCTTTCTTTAAGTATTACATTTTCATTCATTTGTAGATTGGGTGTGCTTTTGTGTAACCTAAGCTTTCTTATTTCTGTCACCCAGTCCCATTTCACATGTCACCCTTCCTTCAGCACCATCTCTGGTTCCCAAGGCCTTTGAGACGGCATGCAGTTTTAATTTTCTTTCTTTCTTTAAAAAAAAAAAAACTCCTGTCTTTCTATCACAAATCTAAAACTGTGTCAGAGTAAATGTGTCCAAATGATAGCTAGTGTTAGCTAGACATTTTTTGTCTATAAGTGTTCATAAAGTGACAAGTTTTTTTGTCCTAAGTTAATGTGCCTACCCTCTGTAAATGTTATTATACCCTAGACCAGGGGTGGGCTGCACCAGTAAAGTAATAGAAAGAACAGAATAAAAATGTATAAATAATGTCAAAACTCCTTTATAAAAGTCTTTACACCTATGAACTTTTTTTTTTAGTTTAAATATATTTTCAATGAATGCGAAATGTAAAGTCTATCTCAGAGTCACTTCCATTTGACCCGAGGAAGCTTCAGTGTATACATTTTTAAATGTTTTAACACATAAAGATGATTTTTTTGTTTTTGTCTCTATTTTTCACCTTTCCTAAAAGATTTGTCATTATTTAGTCTAATAATATGCTTAATATTTACCCATTTTAAGTAAAAATCTGGTATTTTTATATTTTCAATTTACTGTACAGGCTCAGATTATTGTATCATATAGAGAAAAAAAAGACATTTGTGGTGAAATGTCTCAGTAAGTGAACATAAAACAAGTGACTCCATCCACTGTTATGGGTTTTACTGATGAGTCAATTTGAGTAGAAGATGACTGTTTACATGGTAACTATAGAGCCTCTGAACATCCAAATGGGTCATATCTGATGACCATGAAAAGATGATAAATTGTGATCATAGAATGAGTGAATCAACTGGTATTAGATCAACAGTTGTATGTGGTCAAAGGTGGATGTTTGGGTCTTTATGGGTTAATATTTTCTTCTCTCTCTATTTATGGACAGAAAAAAAAACACAGTGGAGAAATTCAGTCACCACCAGTTCACACACACACTCACACACACACACACACACACACACACACACAAGGTAAAAGTGTAAAAGTATAAATACCTTAAAAAAGTGGATTAATCATGATTAAAATATTGCCTCAGCATTTTTTCGTATTCAAATTTCCCACAAAATGACACTAACAAACTGACAAAAAATGGTGAAAAAAATACAAAACATGCTAATAGCCACTAAACTTTATAAAAAAGCAATGAAAAATCCAAACATATTCAAAAACCTATCTAAAATACAGAAAAAAACCCTACCAAAATTACCAAAATAGCAAAAAAATATGAATATATATGCAATTAACATGTTTATTCAACATCTTCAGCATTTTCAACAAACCAACTTGAAATAAGACAATTGTTCCACTTAACTGCATTGAAATCCTTAATCAGATTAATCATGATAATGGATTAATCTGCGTTAATATATTCATTTTGACAACCCTAATGTGTGTGTGAGTGTTTGTATGTGTATATGTGTACAGCATACACACAAAAAAAGAAAACGGTGTAATTGTATAATGAATGATATTGAATCTAAGTAAGTTCTAACAATATAAATATATCTATAAAATATCGCACTTGTCATTTTAGAGAATTTTTAGTGCTATCGTGTGTCAGAAAATGTGTCAGTTATGATCTGCTCGTGTATATTTTCCTCCTCAGGTTTTATTCAGGGCACGCCACAATTCCTGTTGTAACAAAAATACAACAAAAAAATAATAATAAATATCTTTTGTTTGAGATGTTCAGGCAAAACTCTTCTGGACGTGTTTTTGTGTGTTTGATGTGTTTTTGGGTTACACACTGTAAAGTCATGCAGATTTGTAAAATACTTTCCACTTCATGAATTAGGGCCATTTTTCATTTCCACTTCCTCAAATACCTCAGGTAATGCAACACCAATTGAGCACATTTTATATTTAGACGGCATAACATAGTCTTGAACATCTTTTAAAGTTTGTTCCCTCTTGGACACAAACAGATGAAAAATGGTATTTCATTCTCACAACTAGCTTAATTAGCTCCTGTGGAAAGTTCACCTTCTCTCACTTGTCTCTTAAGGGGAACCTGCAGCCTCGAGGGCCATGGAAAGTGGCGTGTACGTGTGAGACTAAAGGAGGCAGTGATGAAATGATTCTTTTCTGTTGTTAAGCATGCATGGAGAAAACAAGCAGCGGGACGTTTGACACCCCAACCCCCTAGTGCGGGGTCTCACCGTGGGAGGCCACCATGTCGAGTGTGAGT
This sequence comes from Siphamia tubifer, assembly GCA_020466265.1. Classification (NCBI taxonomy): domain Eukaryota; kingdom Metazoa; phylum Chordata; class Actinopteri; order Kurtiformes; family Apogonidae; genus Siphamia; species Siphamia tubifer. Next base: position 26,966,011 of record CM035805.1, on the reverse strand, counting down.
AATTACATGTGTGAGTACTTTACTGCCCTGTAGCTTTTAAGAACCCTCTTCATAATCATCACCACAGACGACATCGCACACAAGCACCAAATCCACATATGGGTTGTGTCAGTCAATCTTTGGGGATCAGGGAAAAAGACGACGTGGGACTCCATTTTCTTATGCACCAATGTACATGTTTATTATGTGTTAACAGTGATACATTTAGACTGGTGTAAAAGCTGTGATAGTTCTTACATTATTATCAGGATATGTGCAATATTGAACTGGCATACATCTCCTATTCACAATACCTTTGTTTTCATGCTCTGTTTGTGCTTTATCTTTTTTTTATACCCAGTGTCTGGGTGCAGTTTTATGGAGGGGGCTAGGGGGGGATCACCCCACCTCCCCCTCTGGATTCGAACATCATTTTGCTGCCCACGTGCAAACGTGGCCGGGGTCCCACCTCCGCCAGCGCATGCCGACCATCACTTTCATTGTGCCGTTGGGTTTCTGGAAGACCCTCTGACTCGCATGTGCATTGGACTCATGTGTTTCAAGATGGGTCAGGTGGGTTGCCGACATCACAGCTGACCGCTGGGACCTGTTGTATGTGGGATTCACATCTGGAGGAGGCCCCAGGAAGTGGCAAACTCCAGGTGGAGGGTGCTGTAAAGCTTGCCGCTGGAGCTGCGAGTCACCTTTGACCCCCGGGCCTTCATGGTAGACCCAGAGCTGGTCGCAGCACATCACCACAGAGCAAATGTGCCCAGCGTACCACAAGCCAGAGGAAATGTTAGGATCGTCTTTGAACTGTCTCAGAATGTTGAAATTGTGTCGAACATCCTGAGGAGAATGTCCTGAGCACCGCCCCTGTCCTGCCCCGTCCGACCGTCCTTTCCAATCTAGCATCTACTTAAAATAAAGGTGTCTCACCTTGTAGCCATCTTGAATCTTCTGTTAGTACAGATGCATTGTGGTTAGTTTCAACTCATATTCAAATTCCTATATCTTTTCAATACAGTTCTCACATATATTGCAGTAATAAGAATAACGACTCATGGACATGATCTTTTCTTGAAATAACAACAATGTACTTGTAGTTGTATGTATTTATTTATGTATTTATCGTTACGTTTTCCTCTAATTCAAAGACCAGAAATTTTGATCGGCCACTTTTCAGTAATGAGAATTTACCCAGAAAATGTATGAAAAATGGAAAATGAAAATAGAATATTTTAAAATTACCTAGTGTGAAAGGGGAAAAAAAAAACTTTTCCTCTACAGTATAGGATTTATTTCATATTTAACCACTACACATTGGGGCAGCTATGGCTCAGTCGTCCATTAACCAAAAGGTTAGCGGTTCGATTCCCGCTCTGTCCGAGTCAGTCCGTTGTGTCCTGAGGCAAGACACTTCCCTCTTTGCCTCCAGTGTCACTCACACTGGTGTATCAATGTTTGGTGGTGGTCAGAGGGGCCGTAGGCGCGAAATGGCTGCCCCAGGGCAACTGTGGCTACATATGTAGTTTACCACCACCAGAGGGAGCATGTGACAGTGAATGAATAATGGATCACTAATGTAAAGCGCTTTGGGTGCCTTGAAAAACACTATAGAAATCTAATCCATTATTATTATGACTAAAACCTAAGGGCCATTGATTTTTTTTTTGTTTTAGTTTCATAAGAATCACCCATATGTGGATAGCTGTGAAAACAAGTTTCCCTTTGGGGACAAATAAAGTCTAAAGTCTTTTTCAACATGTCCTAATAGTTTTATCCATATGAGTATGAGCTAAGCAAGTATACTACGATGCTAACGATATGTTGTGTACGTTGTACCTTTGACTGCTGCTATTGATCCTCGTGTAGCCGGTCCTAAGTGAACTCTGTCATGTATCTCATTTTGTGACTCCTTGAACAAATGAGGAGCGGATGTGGCGCGAGCTCACCTTCCCACACGTTTCAGATTTGCTGAAAACAAATAGGCCCCAGTCACATTCTTTTACAGCTCACCATATTCCCAGTGAAAGCGCAGATCTCGGTTACACTTAAACAGTCGAGGCGAGCGTTCTCTCTCCTCTAATCCATAATGAGATTCCTAGTGGTTTTACAATTGATATTCCATGATGAAGTTTAATGAGATGCTTTTGAAAAGATGAGCTCAAATCAGCACTTTCGCTTGGATTACAGGCGGCGACACAGGGGGAAAGAAGAAGAAGAGGGGGAAAAAAAACATTTTATGCCAAGCGAGGGGAAAGCAGTATTGATCCATATGCATTGTCTCGTTAATTTTGCTAGAGGTGTGGATTCCTCGTGATCAATATCCAGCGACTGCATCTTTATTCTTCGGTGTAACCTATTACTGTCGGTGAAATGTGAGGCCCGCACCACAATTAGAGCTGTGGAGAAAGCAAGGCCAATCAATAGCATAGATGTATGATCTGTACAGCAGGAAGCAATAACTAGTCAAAGGTACAGGGTGTATTCTTCCAAGGCTAAAGGTTAATCTGGGTGAGTGACTTCACCTTAGTCAATGGCCACCGTGGTTTCCAAAAGCCTGGCTTTATTAAGAATAGGGGGCCTCGAGGCTCTTACTTTCAATAGAGCCTCGGCCCCCAGGGTCATTTCCATCTATCTACGGCTGTTATGAAAGTAATGATCTGCTGAGTCTTTTGCCTTTGCATGATCTAGTCTACTGCTGGAAAGGTTATACAAACTCCCAGAATGAAAGTGCCTCAGGATAAGTATACAGAGGCCCTGAAGGACAATATGAAAGAAAGCACCTCCAAGAGTGGGGAGGGGAAAAAAAACACTTAAAGCACAAGAGAAAATGAAAATAAGATGAGGAAAAACACATTTAAAAAGAGCAAGCTTTTTGTCAATTACTGGAAAAATAAAAACATTGTCAAACGGATCAGTACTTAATGATGAAGCAAAAGGGTAAACTTTCAAGGGCAGAGAAATGAAATTAAGCTTTGGAGTTTTTGATCATTTGATTAACTCCTAAAAATGTAATAATACCTGAACATTGAATGACATTTGTAGTAAACTAGATAATGATCATGTTATAAATAAAATTATACTTTTTATTATTACCTCTACCAAGGAGGTAGTCAATTCGTGTCCGTTTGTTTGTCTGTCTGTCTGTCTGTCTGCCACCGGGATTACGCAAAACATTTTGAATTGATTTTGATAACATTTTCAGGATGTGTTGGGAGTTCGACGGTAAAATCACAGCAACAAAAACTAAATTTAAATAAGCCCTGAAAACATGAGTTTATCTGTTAATATAATTTTAGATCAATTTTAATCAGATAATACTCATGACCCCCTTCTTTTTCATTAAGTGTTACATCTTTTCTTGTTGTTTTTGTTGTTGTAATAGTGCCTGGAACTATATACACTTCATATTGCATTTATTTAGGAGATGAATAGTTCAAGATTTCGTTTATAAAGACTTGTTTGCTGCTTCAGAATTTTTAAGTACCTTACTTTGCTATGATGCAGAGGTTGGAGTGGAAGAAGACAGGGTTAAGTAGGGTTATTAATGTCATTGAGTCTTTAAATATATCATTATATAGCAGAAGTAAAGAAAAGTTATAGCTGTCATTTTGTAAGATTTATTTCTTGGCTTGATCAAGTTTCTTTTTGAGTTGATCAAGAGGCTCTAAAGATCTTAAATACTTGCTCTTTTGACATGTTGTCCAAATAAGAGCATTGAAAACTGAAGTATTTTTACACTTTTATATTAGCACACGTTGATATATTCCCTTTATATTTAAAATGTCACCCTTTCCTATACTATATCTTTAATTTTCACACTTCTTTATATCTTATATTTTTGTAATATATGCCTATATCTTATGATTGTGTTGGCATTTAGATGTAAGTGGAGTATTTTGTTCCATAACTGTTGTAATGACACTAAAGTCTATTCTAGAATAGAATAGAATAGAATAGAATAGAATAGAATAGAATAGAATAGAATAGAATAGAATAGAATAGAATAGAATAGAATAAAATAAAATAGCAGCTACAAACACTGCTATACAACTGATGAAAGTAGTTGTTGCACGGCTATTAGCTGTGATTGCAATTGAGAGAAAGTAGCTCCAAGCAATTATGAGGTGTGAGTTTTTGTTCCATGACAGTTTTATCATGCAAATAAATCACTCATTCAGACATGTACTGTTTTGAGAAGAAACACGTTTTATTTTGTTGACCCCAGTAAACCTGCCGGGACTACTTTCGCTTTGACCAAAACCGGACCAGAACTCGGCTGACAGCACACTGTCTGAAGTAAGTCACTGTGGGCGCACCAGAGTAAAGATGCTGATCCTATACAAATTCATGTAAAAAATAATGAACTATCCCTTTAAGGTTGGAATAAACCAGTGAATTTATTCGGAATGAAGTTTAATTCAGAACTATCATTTTCAACTGGAATTAGGTTTTTACATGGTCATCCTAAAGAGGAATTAACCTTTATTCTGAATTACACAGGAATAAAAACGTATGTAAACTAGGCAATTGACCAGTTTATGGATACTCTAACCGAATGTACTTACACACACCCAAGGAAATTCCCACATATTTTAAACCCAGCCCATATATTCATTTCCAACACTACAGTTCTGGAACTGTGTGTGGGGAATATGTCATTGATATGATGGTAGTGTGGCTAATTATGAGAAAAAAAAGAAAAACCCTGATGATAATATCAGTAATGATGACATGCAAAGGGTTAGGAAGCATTTCAGCATCATCATTCTCTGCAGGATGATGTAAATGCTTCCATGTAATCAGCGTGGTGTGGCTCGGCGCTGTCGACAGGGCTGCAGCTGCGGCACGAGATGACATCGTCGCATACCACAAAGCTTCCTGCAGCTGTATTTTCATATCAGCACTACGGCGGCTGTTAGCATATTAGGCTGTCCTTTTCTGCCAGTCGCTGCCATGGTTTACAAGTTAATGGAATGAATATAAATCACTGCTAAATCACATAGCAGAACTAAGATTATGTTTAGAATAATGACATAGCTATAAATCTTCCATGCTGCTGACTGGACTAAACAAAAACCCAGAATAAACTAAAGTTTGTGCAGGGTTTCTAATATAATTTCCAACTCAGATTATCTTGACATTGATGGATTGTGTCATCATTTTGTGAAAATACAAACTGACTTTTTTTGTTGACAGGCTGACATTAGTTGACATTAGTTTATTGTGTGGGTGGGCTGCCCTGTCAGTCGTTGTAGTGAATAAAAAAAAATAAAAATCAAATCAGAAACTGAGAGATTGTCAAATTTAGAAGTTTTCATTGACTTTGGGGACAAAGTTTGGAGGACAAACCCTGTCTCTTGTCATGTGGACATGTCAGTCAGGGGGGGTAACAAAGAACAGGGTATAGATACTAGTAAGTTTTGTGTCTTGCAGGCTCTGGGCGTTTTCTATCTGGATGCAGAGACACTTAGTGGAGACTTGTGACGGCTGTTGGTCATTTGTATATGGATTTCACTGCCACATTTGAGAAGTTGCGGCTCTCAGGTATTCACTGCAGCATGAAAAGCAATAAATAGCAGAGCTATCTCACTGTTAAAGTCCACTTACCTCCTGAGGGCCCAGTGCTCTATATGTAAATGAGAGTGCCTTGTAACAAGTATGCCAACACACATACACACTGTTCTTCTCTGCCGTGCACACACACATGCATTCACCTCGTGATTCCAACGGTGTTCTGCCTCAGATGGAAACAAAATACTCAATGAAGTCCTTTTTCCTCCTGCAGGTTGGACGCGAGGTGACTGCGTCCTCCTCCCCCGTAGACGTGTGATGTCTCCCTTTTACAGCTTTTTTTTCTTCTACTCATTCGCAGCTCAGAAACAATTGAATTAGACAATGTTTACCAAGATGTTAATATCCTGAAAATCACTGTGTGCTTCTGAGGCTTCCTTTACTTGGGTTTCAGTGTGAGGTTTTTCAAAGCGAGGCCTTTCAGCCCCTCAATATGAAAAATCTACACTGTAAAAAAACCTAACCCTGTAGTTTTTAACAGAAAAATACTGGCAGCCTTGGTTGCCAGAATAGTCCTGTAAAAACACATCAAACTGTAAATATATTTACAGAGAAACATGTAGGTTTAAGATATTAATCATGTATATTTAACATTTTAAACATGCATATTAAACATTGACCAGGGCCACTCACACTGGTATATGTACACAGTAAATTTTGCAGTGTTAAATCAACACTTAGAGAGTTTATTTAACTTCTTCTAGAGTGTATTTGGTCCCATTGTCTCCAAATTAACACTGCAAAATGTACAGTGTATGTATCAGTGATGCATGGACTGAGCCAAAGTGAGTGGGTGCCCGCAGTCACCCGCGGTTGTGGATCATTGAAAAAATAATTTTAATGATATTCGGGTTGCGTCCGTCGTTTGTCATTGGAGATAAACATTAAAGGTGACATTCTGCTGAAAACTACTTTTCCACACTCTTTTTTGAATCTGATGGGTCACCCTGACTTACCAACACATGCTGCCTTTAAAAGTGGTTTGTCACCTCCACTGGCTTCATACTGTGTTCACAGAAAACAACAAGAGGAACGAGGGACCCAGAAAAAGCTGTTCCATCTGACGTCAGATGGACTTTAGCGTCACCCATGTGGGATTAAGCCCGTCCTGCATTACAGCAAATCTGAAGTATCATTAGCATTCACATCTACGACGCCACAGTAGCTGCTGCACAAAGTTGGGGAAAAAAATGGTGGATCAAACTGTGGAAACTTGTTTTTTTTCCCTGCACGTTTTCAGAACAAGTGACGGCACAAAACCTAGCTGGATGCCACTCTCCATGGTAAACACACACAGAGAGCAAGAGAGGAGTGTTCCTTCACGCACTCTGAGCCAATCAGAGACGCCTCCTCACTGCGTCATGGACATGTATGAGGAAGTACCAGTAAACTGTTGTTTGACCTCAAGTCATTTTTCTACCGTGCAAAAACAGCTGGAAACAAAGCAATCTGGAAGTTTTTTTTGTTTTTTTTTTTCTTAATTGAACCAACACACAATGTATTCAATACCAATGGAGAACACAGTAACATTAATGAAAAAATAACCTGGTAAATGACTACTCTTTAAAAATGCAGGTCGAGGAGCGGGTCGGGTCCGTCCTTTAGAAATATATTTCTTGTGGGCCGAGCTGCGGGCGGATTGGTTAAAAAAGCAGTCGGTTGCGGGTTGTTTATACATCAACCCTTTTAATGAGCAAAGACAAAAACAACACATGAAAAGGATGATACTCAAAAAGACAGCAATACTGCAGAACCACAGACAGGTCCACCGAGGCGGGTCTGAAGCAGGACCTGAGCCGATGAATATCGAATGAACTGGGCGGATAACTGCCGACTAGAATGTGACAAGGTGAGAGGCGAAACAACCAGACAGAAACAAAAGGGGAGAGCACTTAAAAAGAGAGAGGTAATGAGGGACAAATAAGAAACGGGAGGGAAGAAAGAGGGCAAAGGCGACAGAGGGATCATGACAGATGTTTTTCTATCACTTTTGCCTTTATATTTTTTTGTGGTTGCTGTTTTATTTAGTTAAAAATAAAGGATGAGTTGTTTGTCATTTTCAGACACACTTACTGAATAAAAAAATATTCAGTGTACCAACCAATTACCAAAAAAAATCTATAGCTGCAGCTCTAATACAAGATAAACATTACATTGTATGAATTATTATGAACTGCTTGTCTTACTGGTGCCAGTTTATGATCATGTCTTTGTTCCTAATTTTTAAATTTATCACCTCCTGGTAAAAAAAAAAAAAAAAATTCAAACAAATGCATATATTCCAGTCTGATTGTAGTCATAAACCTCCCCTCAACCCCATCCCGCCGCAACCAAAATCCATATCTACGTTTAGACACATGGATGACTTTGTTGATATACTAGACTGTATCATTTTCAAGTGACAAAAATACATCAGTACCTCTGAGTAACAGTACCCTGTGATGATACACTAATCAAAATATGCTTATGAATATTAAATTGCCGTTCTGAAAATAGGTCCCCATAAATTTTACATGCCCAACCTTTAATGGCAATGAAACACTCTCTTCAAATAATAAAGTAAGCTGAAGGATTTTGAGTCCTGGCAGACGTCATGGTTTTCTTTGGAGTCTAAATATCTCTGGAGATTGGCACCAACGTGGAATAAGAAGCAGAAGAGAGTAGCACACATGGTGGACAGCTGTGCATCGTGATTCAGGAAACCTTGATGTCTATTAAAAATCACTTACAAGAAATACTCTTGGTTCAAGCTTGACTCCCATAATACACCGGGAGGATGTTGGCAGTGCTGTTTCATTTGTGTGTACTGTAGATTCTCAAAGTCAAAGTTCACAGTCAGTTTTATTGTCAAATATGCCATATGCACGACATACAGCACAGATGAAATTGCATCCTGTCACCCCACGTGCAAAGGCGCAATAATTAAAAACACAGAATACAAAAAACAACTAGGTAACAATGTAAATATGTGTAAAAAATATATGAATTTATAAAAGAAGTATGAATACAAAAGAGAATAAAATGTCAAGTCTAATACTGCAAAATAAAACAACATGAAATTATGGATAAAACAAGTATTTAGAGAATGCCTAATCTCGCCCCTTCTTGAATTAGAGACAAGAATGTGATTTTGACCTTTCTGCTAAATGTGACCTTGACCTTTGACCTTTTGCAATATTGATAATTTCATGATATGTGTCTGTGTGTCACTATCTGTAATATTATGATAAAATATCCAGCATTGATTAAGTTAAAGTATGATATGTATATGCTTGACACACACACAGTGTTAAACAAGTTAATTTTGCGACATGTCACCTTTGACCTCCAGAGATCTCAAAAACTATTGGTTGTAGGTGACAACACCAATTATGAGAATTGTGGAAATCTTCATTCCACATCATTTGGTACTAATCTCAAAGTTCTGTGACCCTCTTTTCTTGAGTTATACCCCATAATGTGATTTTGATGTTTTAGTTAATTGTGATATTGACCTTTGACCTTTACTCAAATGGATCATTGCATCTGATGTGCATTACCTATATGGTAATTTCATGGTGATATATCATGTATTCATTAAGTTATAGCATGATATGTCTCTCCGGACACACACACACACACACAGATAGACAGAGACACAGACAGACACACAGTGATGACAAGAATCTCACTCAGTCAATGTTGGGTGAGATTAAAAAAAACAACAGGACACAGTATTGCAATGAGAATGTAAAAAATACATAAAGTGAGGTAGTGCGTATAATATGAATATGTAGTGGGGGGGGTATGATGTCAGGTGATGAAAGAGGAGTTGCAGTCCATGGCAGAGGACAGAGGGGTGGGAAGGGAGAGAGTTCAGAGCCCTGACAACCTGATGGAAGAAACTGTCCTTGACCCTGCTTGTTCTACAAAGCGTTAGCGAGCATCCCCCTCATTTTTGCGGCTAACCGGTGAAGATGTTGAGTTGCCCCGAGCAACTGTAAGAAGGCGGAGAGAATGGTTGACAGTCTGAAGACAAGAAAGAAATGCTTGTTAAGCCAAACTATGTTGTCATGGTTAATTAAATACTGACTCAGTGTTTAGTTGAGGTCTGTTTTTTTTTTTTTTTTCACTGATCTCCATCTGATCGTTTGCTGTCATGGGAATCATTGAGTCCTTGCTGCCATTCTCTTTAGTTTAATGGATGTATGTGATTAGCTGGCATTACCGTCAAACTTGTCTCAGGTCAGTCTTTAACAAGAGAGGGGAGGAGTCAGAACACAGAAATCAGAAATTCATCCTGGCTTTCATCTCGGGCTCTGCACTGTAAAAAAAAAAAAAAAAAAAAAAAAAAAGACTGTAGGATTAACAGCAAAAAGATGGAAAATTGCAATGTAAAAACAAAACAAAAAAAACAAAGTTATTTATTTGAGAAGATGTTTGTGCTAATGATTAAATAAAATGTAGCTGTGATTTGTACAGGAAGAGTATGTAAACAAAAGCAGATTTGTATGTAGAAATTATGTACAGTGGTACCTCTACTTGCGACAGACCAATAATCCAAGTAACGAAAAACCTTTACCTCAATTTTTGTCTCTGAATATGAAAGAACATTCTATTTACGAAAGGAAACCGAAACCCCTGAGACATAAATACAATGTACATTACTGTACGTAACTACGTCATGTACATACTGTATGTAGCATCCCATTGGCTATGACGGAGCTACCCATGATGCTTTTTGTGAACCTTTGACCCTCATTCATCACACAATTTTAACCATACACATATAAAGGACAGAGCCAACGCTGCCCCACGAGTCCCCCCAAGCGTTCCCACAGAAACCCCATCACCCACCATGAACCCAAAGAAAGTGAGAGAGAGAGCGAGAGAATATAACATGCGACTTGTCGACTCCTCCAAATTTTAGTCGACTTGTGCTACGGCAGTCGACGTGTTGACTAGTGGACATGTCTGTTAATGCCCTAACATATATATATATATATATATATATATATATATAGATATATATATTCAAATAAACAATAAAAATAATTGCAGGACCTGTGATATGACTGTTGTGCACATGTACATTGCGATGTTGATGCTCAAATGATATATCCTGCAGCTCTAACTTATACTTAGTTCCTTCTCACCTCTGGCCAAAGGTCAGGGTCACTAATTTAATAACCATAAGGGTGCATTTGAAATGTGTTACTAACTGCAGGTTGAAAATCCTCTTGGACCCAGACTGAGACCAGATGAATTTTCTCTGGCATGGTTTAACCCACTGGCTTTAATCCCAATCTGATTTCCACCCAGTATGGATCAGTATGAGCCAATCACAGCTCTTTATCTGATATGTAGCAGTTCCAGTATGTTTGCTATGACAAACATGCTGCATCTGTGACTGTTACATGTTCACTGGTGGCTTGTGTCCAAAGAAGCAAAGAACCCATCCCACTCCACCCCACCCCACCCCACCCCCACAAACCTCCTCTCAATTCAGTTTCTTCTGAAGCCAAGTCTAAATTGCACAACAATTATTGAACATTGAAATATGCTTTTATTTCCTCATGCATAATTCAGAAACACATTGCAGATCTTAATTGATTGTTTGTAAGTGTAATTGCAGCTCATTCGCTCATTTCTTGTGGTTACAATCGTCACTGAAACTCATGCCAGGATGTTTTATCACAAAAGATGGAACATTCCCAGTCTAATATTTTCCATCAAGTAATGAAAAATAGCATCTAAGGGGCCGTTTACACGAGGATGATTGCGGCTAAATGCAACAGTATATTTTATCAGAAGTGCCTTTCATTTACACGAAGCCGACGCCATCAGGGTGTGAATACGTACAAATCTAAAGACTCCTTCCAGAGTGGGGCATCTAAACGTACATGTTCACGTTGTGTGTGTCTTTGCGTCACATATGTTCACGTCACATACACTTTTACGTTACATTCATACAATGAGCAGGTAAAGCAACATATCTTCCAGCTGTACTAGTACTAGCATTAGCATTAGCACTAGCAGTTCTAGTAAATGTACAGGAGAGGTTTCACCTATTGCACAGACATTACACGCAATACCATAGCCGAACAGAGATGGATGTACAAGTCCATACGTCAAAAACTGAAAAGGACATAGTCTGCCATGCATATCCAATCGTATTTCACCTACTGTTGCATCTTCATATAAACAAGAATTTCCTCCTGAATACACCTGTCTAAACACGCATGAAAAACTGAAGACGAGACGCCACTTTTGGGTCTTCTGTTTTCATCGTCTCCATGTAAATGTAGCCTAAAGCCTTGAAATAATGAACAGGTTAGGTGTTTCTGAAAACTCATACCCTTAGGTGTACTTGGAAGAAGCCCAGAAGGTACTCAAAATGTTTTTGAGAAAAATATACGTTAAATAAATCAGCATGTACTGAATACAAACCAAATAATGAGAAGTAATGCTGAATTGTAAACCATAATAGATACATAAATATCATAAAATTGACACTATTGGCCTAATTTCACAGAATGATGTGACCTACTTAAATCATTTTTGTAATATAAACAGACTAAATGTTACCAAATTCTTTTTATTTCAAACTAACATAAATCTTACTTATATGTCCAGATTTTTAAGACTTTAGAAAATTCAATTTAAGACATTTTAATGGCAATTAAGGCCAAATTTTTAGAACAATGAATTCAATCCCTTTTTTAAGACTTTTCAAGGATCCACGGGAGCCCTGATTTCTATTCATTCTGGCAAAAACCAAGTGTATTTCTACAAGCTGATTCAACTACATACGTCAACACGTGCACAAATACGGTAAGACAACTATTTCTGTGAGTACGACACGTTTGTCAGCAGCAGTGGTTGTAGTCCATACTGAAAATGAATCCAAACATTGAGCCACATACCTAAAATGTTCAGATGTTGGTTGAACGGAACAAAGTGGCACAGTCAACAACCTGGAGGAGGTGGGGTCATGTGCATTTAAAGGGCCAGTGGTCAAAAAGACTTTTTTGGTGCCATTACTCAGAAATTGGGTTCAATCTGGACTTGTGGAGTTGAATTAATGAAGAATCAGGCCCAAGTGTAGCCTTTACAGTAGATGTAAACCACAAGTAAATGTTTTAAAAAGCATAATTCCATTAAAAGAAAAAAGAAAAAAAAAACCTAAATATCACTCCTCCTGAAAATCCAGATTGGTGTGATGTGATCTTAACAGGACAGATTCACACAAACACTTCTGTGAGTGTGTTACTGGCACTTCAGAGTCTCTAAACCATTAGGCTGAAAAAATATAGTTATATTCGTGACTGAAATTGCTGCTGTAAAGGTGAGGCACACTCCACAGTATTTCAAGGGCAGCCATTTGGCACTGACAATGCACACTGTGTCTGGCCTAAAACACCAAGTACAAAAACATGAGATGAGCTTTTCTATCAGGGAAGAACAGTCTGAGTCAATATCTACAGCCATGTCTGGGCTGTACTTCCTTAAAGACCACTCACTGATCATTAAAATGTTCTAGAAAGACATTTTACAGCTCTCAGAGTAAATGGTGCCTTGTCTTCCCTTGCTTTTAAATAGTTAAAAGTAAGGGGAAAAAGTCTTTACTTTCAAGGTTATTTCATTAATATTACTGTGTTCACCATTGTTATTGAATACATTGTGGTTTGGTTCTATTTAAAAAAAACAAACATCTGGATTGCTTTGTTTCCAGCTGTTTTTGCACGGTAGAAAAATACCTTGGGGTCAAACAACAGAATTTATCGGCACTTCCTCATACATGTCCATGACGCGGTGTTGAGGCGTTTTTGATTAGCTCAGAATGTATGAAGGATCACTCCCCACTCCCCTCTCGCTCTATGTGTGTTTACCTTTACCAGAGTAACATCCAGCTAGGTTTCGTGCTGTTGCTTGTTGTGAAAACGTGCAGGAAAAAAAAATGCTTTCTTACCACAGAGAGCACATGAACCAGTTTGCTCCGCCATTTTTTTTTTTTCAACTTTGTGCAGCAGCTACTGTGGCGTCGTCTTCTCTTGTAGATGCTAATGCTAATGCTACTTCAGATTTGCTGCAATCCGGGACGGACTTAAGCCCATGTGAGTGACGCGAAAGTCCATCTGACGTCAGATGGACCGGCTTTTCCTGGGTCCCTCGTTCCTCTTGTTGTTTTCTGTGAATACTGTATGCAGCCAGTGGAGGTGATGAACCACTGTCAAAGGCAGCATGTGTTGGTATGTCAGGGTGACTCATCAGATTCCAAAAGGAGTGTGGAAAAGTAGTTTTCAGTGGAATGACACCTTTAAGTGAAATTTCAGCTGAGACCTCGCTCATACACTATAGAACTGTTTAGGGGACAGAAGAAACTCTGGAAGATTATGAAGCTGCATCAGGGCTGGATTATGGTGGGGGTCTGGGCCACAGGGCCAGGTGTTTGCAAAGCCCCCCCCCCAACACTCTGAATCCTGCCCCTGCGCCAACCTAGCGTACCTCAGGATTCTACAAAAGTTTAATTTTAAAAATGTAATCAATGGTCTTTATGAACATCAAACGACCTTACTCACATACCTGCATTTATTTCCGTGTTAAAATCCGATGTCATTGGGGTCAACAACCTGTAACATCCAAAGAGACATTTGAACCCGATTTCCACAGAAAAGAAAACACTGGGAGCCACTCATCATCTTTAAAAATCTCAGTGAATGTGTCCCAAACCTTCCCTTTTTTTTTTGTATGTTTCCGGAGCTTCTACTCTCCTAACTTCACTTTCTCTCTTGCTCCCTCCATATCGTAGGATAATTCCAATGTTGTATGTCACCTTCACAGACATTCAGTTAATAAAATGGATTTACCAGGTTATTTTAATGTTTATTTCAAACAACAAACGAACCGACCCTCCACAATCCGAATATCATTAAAAATATTTTGTAATGTACTACTATATATATATATTCACAGACAAAACAGTAGTTCACCTTTGTGCTGTGACAAAAAAAAAGATCTAAAAATAGCTTCATATCAGTGTAATATCCAAAATGACAGGCTTTAGTGTGGGTGAATGATTTCACAGCAAGCAAACTACCCGTCTGTCTGTCTATCTGTCTGTCTGTCTGCATGCAGTACAGTCCTGCATGCAATCACAGCCAATGCCCGGGCTGCATCATAAATGAAAGTGACTTTGAGAGCAAACAAACAAACAGAGCTTAAGTGAATCAGTTAGGCAGAAAGAGGCATGTGGCAGGCAGGCAGGTGATGGATGGTGGCGCTTAGGAGCCGTGACTTTTGGGTAAGTGACAATGACACACATAAAGGCCACCATTACCCATTTTAAGATGCGGTTAAAATCCTTATCGACCCGCCCGCCTCACTTGCCAATATGCCAGAACATCACGCCAGCTGGAGCTAGATGGCAGGCGGAGAATGATTTGCATTGACGAGAGCCCCCCGAACCACCCCCCACCCCCCCACCCCCCCTGTAACACTCACACACATATACACACTTCACACAGGTTTTAACCCAAAAAAGAGAGAGAGAAAAAAAAAAGCACCCATAGTCACAATCCATTGATGGATTCCAAATACTGCACTCTGCAATTCACCGGGAAGACACTTCAGAGTGGAGTGTATGATGGAGTCAAATTAATACCTGACATCAATTTGGTTGAGGACACTTTCTTCCACATCTCCTAATGCTCCTGGAGATACTCACCTGTACCAAATAATTGCATGAAATTACAGCATTCTCCACACTTTCCACTTGCACTTGTGGTTCAAACGTCACATGTCGCAACAAATCACACCTTTTCCAACTCGGCAAATGTTATTTATTAAGTTTTTTTTTTGTTTTTTTGTTTGTTTGCTTTTTTTAGTTTGACACCTGGTTATGCTTGTCTCTTTGCATTAAAACTTTAGCTTGAGTATATACTAAAAACATCCGCATTCACAGAGACATCACAGGTTTTAATTCACATTCTATCTTAAAATGTAGATGCGCAGAGATGGATGGATTGGATGGATTTGGATGAAATTTTCAGGATATGTTGGAAATGTGAACAGGAAGAACTGATTTAATTTTGGGGGTGATCGGGGGGGGGGGGGGGGGGGGGGTGCAGACCTTGGCGGAGGTCTGCACTCTCAGAGTGCTTTTCTAGTTTTATTTAATTGATGCTTTATTTTTTTGTATGTACATTTTTTGTTTTACTTTATTTTTTATTCATTTTATTTTTATTAATTAATTTTTACATTTTTTATTTTATTGTATTTATTTATTCTATTTTATAAAAAATGAAAAAGAGGGAGATATTTGTAAAAACTTTTATTTTTTTTTTTTATTTAAATGTTTTTAATTTCTAAGTCTACGTAAGCGTATTCAGTGTCCATTGTAGTGACCACTATGCCTGAAAGGGTGAAATGCTTCAACAGATAAAGGTTAATATGAAATTATTGAGCTTTTAGAGGTTTTAGAACATTTAAAGGTTTTAAATATTTCATTTTTATTTCATACTTGACTTTAGAAATGTTAAATTTTATTCTCCAAAAATGTATTCAGGGTGTCTTTATTCATATTAAATCGTACATTGTGTAAGAGTTAAATATAAAGAGGATGACTGTTGCATCAGTTACCACACTTTTTCAATCCATACGCCTTGAACTTAAACCTGACAACCCATTTCATCTTTTTGGCTTTTATTAGGTGTTTTGCATGACATCCACTACAGTTTGCTTTAGTGATTATTCAAGCATTCAAAACATATGTATATATTTATAGCTATATCAACTGGATTATGCAAACTGCAAATGTTCTATTTTCTCACTTGCAGGAGAGAGAGAGAGAGAGAGAGAGAGAGAGAGAGAGAGAGAGGAGAGAGAGAGAGAGAGAGAGAGAGAGAGAGAGAGAGAGAGAGAGAGAGAGAGAGAGGGGAAAGAAAAAAACTGTCATGGTGTCGTTCCGGTGCAGTGATTTGTCATTCAGGTTTCAGCTTTTGTAAGTAGCTAAAGTTAGAACTAACTAGAATAGATATTCAAATGAGATCTTTAACGAAACGTTGTTTATGGAGAATAGAGGAGGACTGAAGCTGTATGTAAGAATTATATTCCTCATATTTATGGCCTTGAATGTCATCAAACATTAAGGAATCATGTTAATTTCAAATACTGAAATCACTAACAGAAGTAGTCAAGCCACAATATTCACATTTTAAAAGCTTTTTTTCCTCCTCTTTTATTTGTTGTTATACAATATGTAGTGATAATGTGAAAAAATATACAACAATTTGAACAGAACATAGCCAGGTCATAAATATATAAGCAGAAATAATACATCTGTTTATGTAAAGACCATAAGTTTTTATAGGTTTTTATTTTCAGAATACTGAAATACTTGAAATATAATGAGAACAATTTTAAAAAAAAAAGGCTTACATTTCA
>CM035805.1:26920631-26948928 GCA_020466265.1 Siphamia tubifer | reverse complement strand
TCAAAAAAGTGAAATTTTTGACATCTCTCAAATCTAGTTAAAAAGTGGTCTAGACCATTATTTATGACCCTCTACACGCATCTGGAGGTGTTTCAAGATGTTTTTTGTCATTTATCCAAAAATTATTTTTTTCAAATTTGTAAGGGGGGCGAGGGCTCAAAAAAGTGAAATTTTTGACATCTCTCAAATCTAGTTAAAAAGCTGTCTAGACCATTATTTATGACCCTCTACACACATCTGGAGGTGTTTCAAGATGTTTTTTGTCATTTTTCAAAAAAATATTTTTTTCAAATTTGTAAGGGGGGCGAGGGCTCAAAAAAGTGAAATTTTTGACATCTCTCAAATCTAGTTAAAAAGCTGTCTAGACCATTATTTATGACCCTCTACACGCATCTGGAGGTGTGTCAAGATGTTTTTTGTCATTTTTCAAAAAAATATTTTTTTCAAATTTGTAAGGGGGGCGAGGGCTCAAAAAAGTGAAATTTTTGACATCTCTCAAATCTAGTTAAAAAGCTGTCTAGACCATTATTTATGACCCTCTACACGCATCTGGAGGTGTGTCAAGATGTTTTTTGTCATTTTTCAAAAAAATATTTTTTTCAAATTTGTAAGGGGGGCGAGGGCTCAAAAAAGTGAAATTTTTGACATCTCTCAAATCAAAGGGTGGTCAGAGCTCCAAAGAGTGAAAGTTTTTGACATCTCTCAAATCTAGTTAAAAAGTTGTCTAGACCATTATTTATGATCCTCTACACGTATCTGGAGGTGTTTCAAGATGTTTTTTGTCATTTATCCAAAAATTATTTTTTTCAAATTTGTAAGGGGGGCGAGGGCTCAAAAAAGTGACATTTTTGACATCTCTCAAATCTAGTTAAAAAGCTGTCTAGACCATTATTTATGACCCTCTACACGCATCTGGAGGTGTTTCAAGATGTTTTTTGTCATTTTTCAAAAAAATATTTTTTTCAAATTTGTAAGGGGGGCGAGGGCTCAAAAAAGTGAATTTTTGACATCTCTCAAATCAAAGGGTGGTCAGAGCTCCAAAGAGTGAAATTTTTTGACATCTCTCAAATCTAGTTAAAAAGTTGTCTAGACCATTATTTATGATCCTCTACACGTATCTGGAGGTGTTTCAAGATGTTTTTTGTCATTTATCCAAAAATTATTTTTTTCAAATTTGTAAGGGGGGCGAGGGCTCAAAAAAGTGAAATTTTTGACATCTCTCAAATCTAGTTAAAAAGCTGTCTAGACCATTATTAATGACCCTCTACACGCATCTGGAGGTGTGTCAAGATGTTTTTTGTCATTTTTCAAAAAAATATTTTTTTCAAATTTGTAAGGGGGGCGAGGGCTAAAAAGTGACATTTTTGACATCTCTCAAATCTAGTTAAAAAGTGGTCTAGACCATTATTTATGACCCTCTACACGTATCTGGAGGTGTTTCAAGATGTTTTTTGTCATTTTTCAAAAAAATATTTTTTTCAAATTTGCAAGGGGGGCGAGGGCTCAAAAAAGTGAAATTTTTGACATCTCTCAAATCAAAGGGTGGTCAGAGCTCCAAAGAGTGAAATTTTTTGACATCTCTCAAATCTAGTTAAAAAGTTGTCTAGACCATTATTTATGATCCTCTACACGTATCTGGAGGTGTTTCAAGATGTTTTTTGTCATTTATCCAAAAATTATTTTTTTCAAATTTGTAAGGGGGGCGAGGGCTCAAAAAAGTGAAATTTTTGACATCTCTCAAATCTAGTTAAAAAGTGGTCTAGACCATTATTTATGACCCTCTACACGCATCTGGAGGTGTTTCAAGATGTTTTTTGTCATTTATCCAAAATTATTTTTTTCAAATTTGTAAGGGGGGCGAGGGCTCAAAAAAGTGAAATTTTTGACATCTCTCAAATCTAGTTAAAAAGCTGTCTAGACCATTATTTATGACCCTCTACACACATCTGGAGGTGTTTCAAGATGTTTTTTGTCATTTTTCAAAAAAATATTTTTTTCAAATTTGTAAGGGGGGCGAGGGCTCAAAAAAGTGACATTTTTGACATCTCTCAAATCTAGTTAAAAAGTTGTCTAGACCATTATTTATGATCCTCTACACGTATCTGGAGGTGTTTCAAGATGTTTTTTGTCATTTTTCAAAAAATATTTTTTTCAAATTTGTAAGGGGGGCGAGGGCTCAAAAAGTGAAATTTTTGACATCTCTCAAATCTAGTTAAAAAGTGGTCTAGACCATTATTTATGACCCTCTACACGCATCTGGAGGTGTTTCAAGATGTTTTTTGTCATTTATCCAAAAATTATTTTTTTCAAATTTGTAAGGGGGGCGAGGGCTCAAAAAAGTGAAATTTTTGACATCTCTCAAATCTAGTTAAAAAGCTGTCTAGACCATTATTTATGACCCTCTACACGCATCTGGAGGTGTTTCAAGATGTTTTTTGTCATTTATCCAAAAATAATTTTTTTCAAATTTGTAAGGGGGGCGAGGGCTCAAAAAAGTGAAATTTTTGACATCTCTCAAATCTAGTTAAAAAGTGGTCTAGACCATTATTTATGACCCTCTACACGTATCTGGAGGTGGTTCAAGATGTTTTTTGTCATTTTTCAAAAAAATATTTTTTTTCAAATTTGTAAGGGGGGCGAGGGCTCAAAAAAGTGAAATTTTTGACATCTCTCAAATCTAGTTAAAAAGCTGTCTAGACTATTATTTATGACCCTCTACACACATCTGGAGGTGTTTCAAGATGTTTTTTGTCATTTTTCAAAAAAAATTTTTTTTTCAAATTTGTAAGGGGGGCAAGGGCTCAAAAAAGTGAAATTTTTGACATCTCTCAAATCAAAGGGTGGTCAGAGCTCCAAAGAGTGAAATTTTTTGACATCTCTCAAATCTAGTTAAAAAGTTGTCTAGACCATTATTTATGATCCTCTACACGTATCTGGAGGTGTTTCAAGATGTTTTTTGTCATTTTTCAAAAAAATATTTTTTTTCAAATTTGTAAGGGGGGCGAGGGCTCAAAAAAGTGAAATTTTTGACATCTCTCAAATCAAAGGTTGTCAGAGCTTCAAAGAGTGAAATTTTTTGACATCTCTCAAATCTAGTTAAAAAGTTGTCTAGACCATTATTTATGATCCTCTACACGTATCTGGAGGTGTTTCAAGATGTTTTTTGTCATTTATCCAAAAATTATTTTTTTCAAATTTGTAAGGGGGCGAGGGCTCAAAAAAGTGAAATTTTTGACATCTCTCAAATCTAGTTAAAAAGTGGTCTAGACCATTATTTATGACCCTCTACACGCATCTGGAGGTGTTTCAAGATGTTTTTTGTCATTTATCCAAAAATTATTTTTTTCAAATTTGTAAGGGGGGCGAGGGCTCAAAAAAGTGAAATTTTTGACATCTCTCAAATCTAGTTAAAAAGCTGTCTAGACCATTATTTATGACCCTCTACACACATCTGGAGGTGTTTCAAGATGTTTTTTGTCATTTTTCAAAAAAATATTTTTTTCAAATTTGTAAGGGGGGCGAGGGCTCAAAAAAGTGAAATTTTTGACATCTCTCAAATCTAGTTAAAAAGCTGTCTAGACCATTATTTATGACCCTCTACACGCATCTGGAGGTGTGTCAAGATGTTTTTTGTCATTTTTCAAAAAAATATTTTTTTCAAATTTGTAAGGGGGGCGAGGGCTCAAAAAAGTGAAATTTTTGACATCTCTCAAATCTAGTTAAAAAGCTGTCTAGACCATTATTTATGACCCTCTACACGCATCTGGAGGTGTGTCAAGATGTTTTTTGTCATTTTTCAAAAAAATATTTTTTTCAAATTTGTAAGGGGGGCGAGGGCTCAAAAAAGTGAAATTTTTGACATCTCTCAAATCAAAGGGTGGTCAGAGCTCCAAAGAGTGAAAGTTTTTGACATCTCTCAAATCTAGTTAAAAAGTTGTCTAGACCATTATTTATGATCCTCTACACGTATCTGGAGGTGTTTCAAGATGTTTTTTGTCATTTATCCAAAAATTATTTTTTTCAAATTTGTAAGGGGGGCGAGGGCTCAAAAAAGTGACATTTTTGACATCTCTCAAATCTAGTTAAAAAGCTGTCTAGACCATTATTTATGACCCTCTACACGCATCTGGAGGTGTTTCAAGATGTTTTTTGTCATTTTTCAAAAAAATATTTTTTTCAAATTTGTAAGGGGGGCGAGGGCTCAAAAAAGTGACATTTTTGACATCTCTCAAATCTAGTTAAAAAGCTGTCTAGACCATTATTTATGACCCTCTACACGCATCTGGATGTGTTTCAAGATGTTTTTTGTCATTTATCCAAAAATATTTTTTTCCAAATTTGTAAGGGGGGCGAGGGCTCAAAAAAGTGAAATTTTTGACATCTCTCAAATCTATTTAAAAAGCTGTCTAGACCATTATTTATGACCCTCTACACGCATCTGGAGGTGTTTCAAGATGTTTTTTGTCATTTTTCAAAAAAATATTTTTTTCAAATTTGTAAGGGGGGCGAGGGCTCAAAAAAGTGAAATTTTTGACATCTCTCAAATCTAGTTAAAAAGTGGTCTAGACCATTATTTATGACCCTCTACACGCATCTGGAGGTGTTTCAAGATGTTTTTTGTCATTTATCCAAAAATTATTTTTTTCAAATTTGTAAGGGGGGCGAGGGCTCAAAAAAGTGAAATTTTTGACATCTCTCAAATCTAGTTAAAAAGCTGTCTAGGCCATTATTTATGACCCTCTACACACATCTGGAGGTGTTTCAAGATGTTTTTTGTCATTTTTCAAAAAAAATATTTTTTTCAAATTTGTAAGGGGGGCGAGGGCTCAAAAAAGTGAAAATTTTGACATCTCTCAAATCTAGTTAAAAAGTGGTCTAGACCATTATTTATGACCCTCTACACGTATCTGGAGGTGGTTCAAGATGTTTTTTGTCATTTTTCAAAAAAATATTTTTTTTCAAATTTGTAAGGGGGGCGAGGGCTCAAAAAAGTGACATTTTTGACATCTCTCAAATCTAGTTAAAAAGTGGTCTAGACCATTATTTATGATCCTCTACACGTATCTGGAGGTGTTTCAAGATGTTTTTTGTCATTTATCCAAAAATTCTTTTTTCAAATTTGTAAGGGGGGCGAGGGCTCAAAAAAGTGAAATTTTTGACATCTCTCAAATCTAGTTAAAAAGCTGTCTAGACCATTATTTATGACCCTCTACACGCATCTGGAGGTGTTTCAAGATGTTTTTTGTCATTTATCCAAAAATTATTTTTTTCAAATTTGTAAGGGGGGCGAGGGCTCAAAAAAGTGAAATTTTTGACATCTCTCAAATCTAGTTAAAAAGCTGTCTAGACCATTATTTATGACCCTCTACACACATCTGGAGGTGTTTCAAGATGTTTTTTGTCATTTTTCAAAAAAATATTTTTTTCAAATTTGTAAGGGGGGCGAGGGCTCAAAAAAGTGAAATTTTTGACATCTCTCAAATCTAGTTAAAAAGCTGTCTAGACCATTATTTATGACCCTCTACACGCATCTGGAGGTGTGTCAAGATGTTTTTTGTCATTTTTCAAAAAAATATTTTTTTCAAATTTGTAAGGGGGGCGAGGGCTCAAAAAAGTGAAATTTTTGACATCTCTCAAATCTAGTTAAAAAGCTGTCTAGACCATTATTTATGACCCTCTACACGCATCTGGAGGTGTGTCAAGATGTTTTTTGTCATTTTTCAAAAAAATATTTTTTTCAAATTTGTAAGGGGGGCGAGGGCTCAAAAAAGTGAAATTTTTGACATCTCTCAAATCAAAGGGTGGTCAGAGCTCCAAAGAGTGAAAGTTTTTGACATCTCTCAAATCTAGTTAAAAAGTTGTCTAGACCATTATTTATGATCCTCTACACGTATCTGGAGGTGTTTCAAGATGTTTTTTGTCATTTATCCAAAAATTATTTTTTTCAAATTTGTAAGGGGGGCGAGGGCTCAAAAAGTGACATTTTTGACATCTCTCAAATCTAGTTAAAAAGCTGTCTAGACCATTATTTATGACCCTCTACACGCATCTGGAGGTGTTTCAAGATGTTTTTTGTCATTTTTCAAAAAATATTTTTTTCAAATTTGTAAGGGGGGCGAGGGCTCAAAAAAGTGACATTTTTGACATCTCTCAAATCTAGTTAAAAAGCTGTCTAGACCATTATTTATGACCCTCTACACGCATCTGGATGTGTTTCAAGATGTTTTTTGTCATTTATCCAAAAATATTTTTTTCCAAATTTGTAAGGGGGGCGAGGGCTCAAAAAAGTGAAATTTTTGACATCTCTCAAATCTATTTAAAAAGCTGTCTAGACCATTATTTATGACCCTCTACACGCATCTGGAGGTGTTTCAAGATGTTTTTTGTCATTTTTTCAAAAAAATATTTTTTTCAAATTTGTAAGGGGGCGAGGGCTCAAAAAAGTGAAATTTTTGACATCTCTCAAATCTAGTTAAAAAGTGGTCTAGACCATTATTTATGACCCTCTACACGCATCTGGAGGTGTTTCAAGATGTTTTTTGTCATTTATCCAAAAATTATTTTTTTCAAATTTGTAAGGGGGGCGAGGGCTCAAAAAAGTGAAATTTTTGACATCTCTCAAATCTAGTTAAAAAGCTGTCTAGGCCATTATTTATGACCCTCTACACACATCTGGAGGTGTTTCAAGATGTTTTTTGTCATTTTTCAAAAAAATATTTTTTTCAAATTTGTAAGGGGGGCGAGGGCTCAAAAAAGTGAAAATTTTGACATCTCTCAAATCTAGTTAAAAAGTGGTCTAGACCATTATTTATGACCCTCTACACGTATCTGGAGGTGGTTCAAGATGTTTTTTGTCATTTTTCAAAAAAATATTTTTTTTCAAATTTGTAAGGGGGGCGAGGGCTCAAAAAGTGACATTTTTGACATCTCTCAAATCTAGTTAAAAAGTGGTCTAGACCATTATTTATGATCCTCTACACGTATCTGGAGGTGTTTCAAGATGTTTTTTGTCATTTATCCAAAAATTCTTTTTTTCAAATTTGTAAGGGGGGCGAGGGCTCAAAAAAGTGAAATTTTTGACATCTCTCAAATCTAGTTAAAAAGCTGTCTAGACCATTATTTATGACCCTCTACACGCATCTGGAGGTGTTTCAAGATGTTTTTTGTCATTTATCCAAAAATATTTTTTTCCAAATTTGTAAGGGGGGCGAGGGCTCAAAAAAGTGAAATTTTTGACATCTCTCAAATCTATTTAAAAAGCTGTCTAGACCATTATTTATGACCCTCTACACGCATCTGGAGGTGTGTCAAGATGTTTTTTGTCATTTATCCAAAAATTATTTTTTTCAAATTTGTAAGGGGGGCGAGGGCTCAAAAAAGTGAAATTTTTGACATCTCTCAAATCTAGTTAAAAAGCTGTCTAGACCATTATTTATGACCCTCTACACGCATCTGGAGGTGTGTCAAGATGTTTTTTGTCATTTTTCAAAAAAATATTTTTTTCAAATTTGTAAGGGGGGCGAGGGCTCAAAAAAGTGACATTTTTGACATCTCTCAAATCTAGTTAAAAAGTGGTCTAGACCATTATTTATGACCCTCTACACACATCTGGAGGTGTTTCAAGATGTTTTTTGTCATGTTTCAAAAAAATATTTTTTTCAAATTTGTAAGGGGGGCGAGGGCTCAAAAAGTGAAAATTTTGACATCTCTCAAATCTAGTTAAAAAGCTGTCTAGACCATTATTATATGACCCTCTACACGTATCTGGAGGTGGTTCAAGATGTTTTTTGTCATTTTTCAAAAAAATATTTTTTTTCAAATTTGTAAGGGGGGCGAGGGCTCAAAAAAGTGACATTTTTGACATCTCTCAAATCTAGTTAAAAAGTGGTCTAGACCATTATTTATGATCCTCTACACGTATCTGGAGGTGTTTCAAGATGTTTTTTGTCATTTATCCAAAAATTATTTTTTTCAAATTTGTAAGGGGGGCGAGGGCTCAAAAAAGTGAAATTTTTGACATCTCTCAAATCTAGTTAAAAAGCTGTCTAGACCATTATTTATGACCCTCTACACGCATCTGGAGGTGTTTCAAGATGTTTTTTGTCATTTTTCAAAAAAATATTTTTTTCAAATTTGTAAGGGGGGCGAGGGCTCAAAAAAGTGAAATTTTTGACATCTCTCAAATCAAAGGGTGGTCAGAGCTCCAAAGAGTGAAATTTTTTGACATCTCTCAAATCTAGTTAAAAAGTTGTCTAGACCATTATTTATGATCCTCTACACGTATCTGGAGGTGTTTCAAGATGTTTTTTGTCATTTATCCAAAAATTATTTTTTTCAAATTTGTAAGGGGGGCGAGGGCTCAAAAAAGTGACATTTTTGACATCTCTCAAATCTAGTTAAAAAGCTGTCTAGACCATTATTTATGACCCTCTACACGCATCTGGAGGTGTTTCAAGATGTTTTTTGTCATTTTTCAAAAAAATATTTTTTTCAAATTTGTAAGGGGGGCGAGGGCTCAAAAAAGTGAAATTTTTGACATCTCTCAAATCTAGTTAAAAAGCTGTCTAGACCATTATTTATGACCCTCTACACGCATCTGGATGTGTTTCAAGATGTTTTTTGTCATTTATCCAAAAATTCTTTTTTTCAAATTTGTAAGGGGGGCGAGGGCTCAAAAAAGTGAAATAGACCATTATTTATGACCCTCTACACGCATCTGGATGTGTTTCAAGATGTTTTTTGTCATTTATCCAAAAATATTTTTTTCCAAATTTGTAAGGGGGGCGAGGGCTCAAAAAAGTGAAATTTTTGACATCTCTCAAATCTAGTTAAAAAGCTGTCTAGACCATTATTTATGACCCTCTACACGCATCTGGAGGTGTTTCAAGATGTTTTTTGTCATTTTTCAAAAAAATATTTTTTTCAAATTTGTAAGGGGGGCGAGGGCTCAAAAAAGTGAAATTTTTGACATCTCTCAAATCTAGTTAAAAAGTGGTCTAGAACATTATTTATGACCCTCTACACGCATCTGGAGGTGTTTCAAGATGTTTTTTGTCATTTTTCAAAAAAATATTTTTTTCAAATTTGTAAGGGGGGCGAGGGCTCAAAAAAGTGACATTTTTGACATCTCTCAAATCTAGTTAAAAAGCTGTCTAGACCATTATTTATGACCCTCTACACGCATCTGGATGTGTTTCAAGATGTTTTTTGTCATTTATCCAAAAATATTTTTTTCCAAATTTGTAAGGGGGGCGAGGGCTCAAAAAAGTGAAATTTTTGACATCTCTCAAATCTAGTTAAAAAGCTGTCTAGACCATTATTTATGACCCTCTACACGCATCTGGAGGTGTTTCAAGATGTTTTTTGTCATTTTTCAAAAAAATTTTTTTTTCAAATTTGTAAGGGGGGCGAGGGCTCAAAAAAGTGAAATTTTTGACATCTCTCAAATCTAGTTAAAAAGCTGTCTAGACCATTATTTATGACCCTCTACACGCATCTGGAGGTGTTTCAAGATGTTTTTTGTCATTTTTAAAAAAAAATTTTTTTCAAATTTGTAAGGGGGGCGAGGGCTCAAAAAAGTGAAATTTTTGACATCTCTCAAATCTAGTTAAAAAGTGGTCTAGAACATTATTTATGACCCTCTACACGCATCTGGAGTTGTTTCAAGATGTTTTTTGTCATTTATCCAAAAATAATTTTTTTCAAATTTGTAAGGGGGGCGAGGGCTCAAAAAAGTGAAATTTTTGACATCTCTCAAATCTAGTTAAAAAGCTGTCTAGACCATTATTTATGACCCTCTATACGTATCTGGAGGTGTTTCAAGATGTTTTTTGTCATTTTTCAAAAAAATATTTTTTTCAAATTTGTAAGGGGGGCGAGGGCTCAAAAAAGTGAAATTTTTGACATCTCTCAAATCTAGTTAAAAAGCTGTCTAGACCATTATTTATGACCCTCTACACGCATCTGGATGTGTTTCAAGATGTTTTTTGTCATTTATCCAAAAATATTTTTTTCCAAATTTGTAAGGGGGGCGAGGGCTCAAAAAAGTGAAATGTTTGACATCTCTCAAATCTAGTTAAAAAGCTGTCTAGACCATTATTCATGACCCTCTACACGCATCTGGAGGTGTTTCAAGATGTTTTTTGTCATTTATCCAAAAATTATTTTTTTCAAATTTGTAAGGGGGGCGAGGGCTCAAAAAAGTGACATTTTTGACATCTCTCAAATCTAGTTAAAAAGCTGTCTAGAACATTATTTATGACCCTCTACACGCATCTGGAGGTGTTTCAAGATGTTTTTTGTCATTTTTCAAAAAAATATTTTTTTGAAATTTGTAAGGGGGGCGAGGGCTCAAAAAAGTGAAATTTTTGACATCTCTCAAATCTAGTTAAAAAGCTGTCTAGACCATTATTTATGACCCTCTACACGCATCTGGATGTGTTTCAAGATGTTTTTTGTCATTTATCCAAAAATTCTTTTTTTCAAATTTGTAAGGGGGGCGAGGGCTCAAAAAAGTGAAATAGACCATTATTTATGACCCTCTACACGCATCTGGATGTGTTTCAAGATGTTTTTTGTCATTTATCCAAAAATATTTTTTTCCAAATTTGTAAGGGGGGCGAGGGCTCAAAAAAGTGAAATTTTTGACATCTCTCAAATCTAGTTAAAAAGCTGTCTAGACCATTATTTATGACCCTCTACACGCATCTGGAGGTGTTTCAAGATGTTTTTTGTCATTTTTCAAAAAAATATTTTTTTCAAATTTGTAAGGGGGGCGAGGGCTCAAAAAAGTGACATTTTTGACATCTCTCAAATCTAGTTAAAAAGCTGTCTAGACCATTATTTATGACCCTCTACACGCATCTGGATGTGTTTCAAGATGTTTTTTGTCATTTATCCAAAAATATTTTTTTCCAAATTTGTAAGGGGGGCGAGGGCTCAAAAAAGTGAAATTTTTGACATCTCTCAAATCTAGTTAAAAAGCTGTCTAGACCATTATTTATGACCCTCTACACGCATCTGGAGGTGTTTCAAGATGTTTTTTGTCATTTTTCAAAAAAATATTTTTTTCAAATTTGTAAGGGGGGCGAGGGCTCAAAAAAGTGAAATTTTTGACATCTCTCAAATCTAGTTAAAAAGCTGTCTAGACCATTATTTATGACCCTCTACACGCATCTGGAGGTGTTTCAAGATGTTTTTTGTCATTTTTAAAAAAAATTTTTTTTCAAATTTGTAAGGGGGGCGAGGGCTCAAAAAAGTGAAATTTTTGACATCTCTCAAATCTAGTTAAAAAGTGGTCTAGAACATTATTTATGACCCTCTACACGCATCTGGAGGTGTTTCAAGATGTTTTTTGTCATTTATCCAAAAATAATTTTTTTCAAATTTGTAAGGGGGGCGAGGGCTCAAAAAAGTGAAATTTTTGACATCTCTCAAATCTAGTTAAAAAGCTGTCTAGACCATTATTTATGACCCTCTATACGTATCTGGAGGTGTTTCAAGATGTTTTTTGTCATTTTTCAAAAAAATATTTTTTTCAAATTTGTAAGGGGGGCGAGGGCTCAAAAAAGTGAAATTTTTGACATCTCTCAAATCTAGTTAAAAAGCTGTCTAGACCATTATTTATGACCCTCTACACGCATCTGGATGTGTTTCAAGATGTTTTTTGTCATTTATCCAAAAATATTTTTTTCCAAATTTGTAAGGGGGGCGAGGGCTCAAAAAAGTGAAATGTTTGACATCTCTCAAATCTAGTTAAAAAGCTGTCTAGACCATTATTCATGACCCTCTACACGCATCTGGAGGTGTTTCAAGATGTTTTTTGTCATTTATCCAAAAATTATTTTTTTCAAATTTGTAAGGGGGGCGAGGGCTCAAAAAAGTGAAATTTTTGACATCTCTCAAATCTAGTTAAAAAGCTGTCTAGACCATTATTTATGATCCTCTACACGTATCTGGAGGTGTTTCAAGATGTTTTTTGTCATTTATCCAAAAATTATTTTTTTCAAATTTGTAAGGGGGGCGAGGGCTCAAAAAAGTGAAATTTTTGACATCTCTCAAATCTAGTTAAAAAGTGGTCTAGAACATTATTTATGACCCTCTACACGCATCTGGAGGTGTTTCAAGATGTTTTTTGTCATTTTTCAAAAAAATATTTTTTTCAAATTTGTAAGGGGGGCGAGGGCTCAAAAAAGTGAAATTTTTGACATCTCTCAAATCTAGTTAAAAAGCTGTCTAGACCATTATTTATGACCCTCTACACGTATCTTGAGGTGTTTCAAGATGTTTTTTGTCATTTATCCAAAAATTCTTTTTTTCAAATTTGTAAGGGGGGCGAGGGCTCAAAAAAGTGAAATTTTTGACATCTCTCAAATCTAGTTAAAAAGCTGTCTAGACCATTATTTATGACCCTCTACACGCATCTGGAGGTGTTTCAAGATGTTTTTTGTCATTTATCCAAAAATATTTTTTTCAAATTTGTAAGGGGGGCGAGGGCTCAAAAAAGTGAAATTTTTGACATCTCTCAAATCTAGTTAAAAAGCTGTCTAGACCATTATTTATGACCCTCTACACGCATCTGGACGTGTTTCAAGATGTTTTTTGTCATTTATCCAAAAATATTTTTTTCCAAATTTGTAAGGGGGGCGAGGGCTCAAAAAAGTGAAATGTTTGACATCTCTCAAATCTAGTTAAAAAGCTGTCTAGACCATTATTCATGACCCTCTACACGCATCTGGAGGTGTTTCAAGATGTTTTTTGTCATTTTTCAAAAAAATATTTTTTTCAAATTTGTAAGGGGGGCGAGGGCTCAAAAAAGTGAAATTTTTGACATCTCTCAAATCTAGTTAAAAAGCTGTCTAGACCATTATTTATGACCCTCTACACGCATCTGGAGGTGTTTCAAGATGTTTTTTGTCATTTTTCAAAAAAATATTTTTTTCAAAATTGTAAGGGGGGCGAGGGCTCAAAAAAGTGAAATTTTTGACATCTCTCAAATCTAGTTAAAAAGTGGTCTAGACCATTATTTATGACCCTCTACACGCATCTGGAGGTGTTTCAAGATGTTTTTTGTCATTTATCCAAAAATTATTTTTTTCAAATTTGTAAGGGGGGCGAGGGCTCAAAAAAGTGAAATTTTTGACATCTCTCAAATCTAGTTAAAAAGCTTTCTAGACCATTATTTATGATCCTCTACACGTATCTGGAGGTGTTTCAAGATGTTTTTTGTCATTTATCCAAAAATTATTTTTTTCAAATTTGTAAGGGGGGCGAGGGCTCAAAAAAGTGAAATTTTTGACATCTCTCAAATCTAGTTAAAAAGTGGTCTAGAACATTATTTATGACCCTCTACACGCATCTGGAGGTGTTTCAAGATGTTTTTTGTCATTTTTCAAAAAAATATTTTTTTCAAATTTGTAAGGGGGGCGAGGGCTCAAAAAAGTGAAATTTTTGACATCTCTCAAATCTAGTTAAAAAGCTGTCTAGACCATTATTTATGACCCTCTACACGTATCTGGAGGTGTTTCAAGATGTTTTTTGTCATTTATCCAAAAATTCTTTTTTTCAAATTTGTAAGGGGGGCGAGGGCTCAAAAAAGTGAAATTTTTGACATCTCTCAAATCTAGTTAAAAAGCTGTCTAGACCATTATTTATGACCCTCTACACGCATCTGGAGGTGTGTCAAGATGTTTTTTGTCATTTTTCAAAAAAATATTTTTTTCAAATTTGTAAGGGGGGCGAGGGCTCAAAAAAGTGACATTTTTGACATCTCTCAAATCT
Source organism: Siphamia tubifer (assembly GCA_020466265.1). Classification (NCBI taxonomy): domain Eukaryota; kingdom Metazoa; phylum Chordata; class Actinopteri; order Kurtiformes; family Apogonidae; genus Siphamia; species Siphamia tubifer. Next base: position 26,935,149 of record CM035805.1, on the reverse strand, counting down.
AGTTAAAAAATAGTCTAGACCATTATTTATGACCCTCTACACGTATCTGGAGGTGTTTCAAGCTGTTTTTTGTCATTTTTCAAAAAAATATTTTTTTCAAATTTGTAAGGGGGGCGAGGGCTCAAAAAAGTTAAATTTTTGACATCTCTCAAATCAAAGGGTGGTCAGAGCTCCAAAGAGTGAAATTTTTTGACATCTCTCAAATCTAGTTAAAAAGTTGTCTAGACCATTATTTATGATCCTCTACACGTATCTGGAGGTGTTTCAAGATGTTTTTTGTCATTTATCCAAAAATTATTTTTTTCAAATTTGTAAGGGGGGCGAGGGCTCAAAAAAGTGAAATTTTTGACATCTCTCAAATCTAGTTAAAAAGCTGTCTAGACCATTATTAATGACCCTCTACACGCATCTGGAGGTGTGTCAAGATGTTTTTTGTCATTTTTCAAAAAAATATTTTTTTCAAATTTGTAAGGGGGGCGAGGGCTAAAAAAGTGACATTTTTGACATCTCTCAAATCTAGTTAAAAAGTGGTCTAGACCATTATTTATGACCCTCTACACGTATCTGGAGGTGTTTCAAGATGTTTTTTGTCATTTTTCAAAAAAATATTTTTTTCAAATTTGCAAGGGGGGCGAGGGCTCAAAAAAGTGAAATTTTTGACATCTCTCAAATCAAAGGGTGGTCAGAGCTCCAAAGAGTGAAATTTTTTGACATCTCTCAAATCTAGTTAAAAAGTTGTCTAGACCATTATTTATGATCCTCTACACGTATCTGGAGGTGTTTCAAGATGTTTTTTGTCATTTATCCAAAAATTCTTTTTTTCAAATTTGTAAGGGGGGCGAGGGCTCAAAAAAGTGAAATTTTTGACATCTCTCAAATCTAGTTAAAAAGTGGTCTAGACCATTATTTATGACCCTCTACACGCATCTGGAGGTGTTTCAAGATGTTTTTTGTCATTTATCCAAAAATTATTTTTTTCAAATTTGTAAGGGGGGCGAGGGCTCAAAAAAGTGAAATTTTTGACATCTCTCAAATCTAGTTAAAAAGCTGTCTAGACCATTATTTATGACCCTCTACACACATCTGGAGGTGTTTCAAGATGTTTTTTGTCATTTTTCAAAAAAATATTTTTTTCAAATTTGTAAGGGGGGCGAGGGCTCAAAAAAGTGACATTTTTGACATCTCTCAAATCTAGTTAAAAAGTTGTCTAGACCATTATTTATGATCCTCTACACGTATCTGGAGGTGTTTCAAGATGTTTTTTGTCATTTATCCAAAAATTCTTTTTTTCAAATTTGTAAGGGGGGCCAGGGCTCAAAAAAGTGAAATTTTTGACATCTCTCAAATCTAGTTAAAAAGTGGTCTAGACCATTATTTATGACCCTCTACACGTATCTGGAGGTGTTTCAAGATGTTTTTTATCATTTATCCAAAAATTATTTTTTTCAAATTTGTAAGGGGGGCGAGGGCTCAAAAAAGTGAAATTTTTGACATCTCTCAAATCTAGTTAAAAAGCTGTCTAGACCATTATTTATGACCCTCTACACGCATCTGGAGGTGTTTCAAGATGTTTTTTTATCATTTATCCAAATATATTTTTTTTCAAATTTGTAAGGGGGGCGAGGGCTCAAAAAAGTGACATTTTTGACATCTCTCAAATCTAGTTAAAAAGTGGTCTAGACCATTATTTATGACCCTCTACACGTATCTGGAGGTGTTTCAAGATGTTTTTTTATCATTTATCCAAATTTTTTTTTTTTTAAATTTGTAAGGGGGGCGAGGGCTCAAAAAAGTGAAATTTTTGACATCTCTCAAATCTAGTTAAAAAGTGGTCTAGACCATTATTTATGACCCTCTACACGCATCTGGAGGTGTTTTAAGATGTTTTTTGTCATTTATCCAAAAATTCTTTTTTTCAAATTTGTAAGGGGGGCGAGGGCTCAAAAAAGTGACATTTTTGACATCTCTCAAATCTAGTTAAAAAGCTGTCTAGACCATTATTTATGACCCTCTACACGTATCTGGAGGTGTTTCAAGATGTTTTTTGTCATTTTTCAAAAAAATATTTTTTTTCAAATTTGTAAGGGGGGCGAGGGCTCAAAAAAGTGAAATTTTTGACATCTCTCAAATCTAGTTAAAAAGCTGTCTAGACCATTATTTATGACCCTCTACACGCATCTGGAGGTGTTTCAAGATGTTATTTGGTCATTTTTCAAAAAAATATTTTTTTTCAAATTTGTAAGGGGGGCGAGGGCTCAAAAAAGTGAAATTTTTTACATCTCTCAAATCTAGTTAAAAAGTGGTCTAGACCATTATTTATGACCCTCTACACGTATCTGGAGGTGTTTCAAGATGTTTTTTTATCATTTATCCAAATATATTTTTTTTCAAATTTGTAAGGGGGGGCGAGGGCTCAAAAAAGTGAAATTTTTGACATCTCTCAAATCTAGTTAAAAAGCTGTCTACACCATTATTTATGACCCTCTACACACATCTGGAGGTGTTTCAAGATGTTTTTTGTCATTTTTCAAAAAAATATTTTTTTCAAGTTTGTAAGGGGGGCGAGGGCTCAAAAAAGTGAAAATTTTGACATCTCTCAGATCTAGTTAAAAAGTGGTCTAGACCATTATTTATGACCCTCTACACTTATCTGGAGGTGGTTCAAGATGTTTTTTGTCATTTTTCAAAAAAATATTTTTTTCAAATTTGTAAGGGGGGCGAGGGCTCAAAAAAGTGAAATTTTTGACATCTCTCAAATCAAAGGGTGGTCAGAGCTCCAAAGAGTGAATTTTTTTGACATCTCTCAAATCTAGTTAAAAATCTGTCTAGACCATTATTTATGACCCTCTACATGCATCTGGAGGTGTGTCAAGATGTTTTTTGTCATTTTTCAAAAAAATATTTTTTTCAAATTTGTAAGGGGGGCGAGGGCTCAAAAAAGTGAAATTTTTGACATCTCTCAAATCTAGTTAAAAAGCTGTCTAGACCATTATTTATGACCCTCTACACGCATCTGGAGGTGTTTCAAGATGTTTTTTGTCATTTATCCAAAAATTCTTTTTTTCAAATTTGTAAGGGGAGCGAGGGCTCAAAAAAGTGAAATTTTTGACATCTCTCAAATCTAGTTAAAAAGCTGTCTAGACCATTATTTATGACCCTCTACACGCATCTGGAGGTGTTTCAAGATGTTTTTTTGTCATTTTTCAAAAAAATATTTTTTTCAAATTTGTAAGGGGGGCGAGGGCTCAAAAAAGTGACATTATTGACATCTCTCAAATCTAGTTAAAAAGTGGTCTAGACCATTATTTATGACCCTCTACACGCATCTGGAGGTGTTTCAAGATGTTTTTTATCATTTATCCAAATATATTTTTTTTCAAATTTGTGAGGGGGGCGAGGGCTCAAAAATGTGAAATTTTTGACATCTGTCAAATCTAGTTAAAAAGTGGTCTAGACCATTATTTATGACCCTCTACACGTATCTGGAGGTGTTTCAAGATGTTTTTTGTCATTTATCCAAAAATATTTTTTTTCAAATTTGTAAGGGGGGCGAGGGCTCAAAAAAGTGAAATTTTTGACATCTCTCAAATCTAGTTAAAAAGCTGTCTAGACCATTATTTATGACCCTCTACACGCATCTGGAGGTGTTTCAAGATGTTTTTTGTCATTTTTCAAAAAAATATTTTTTTCAAATTTGTAAGGGGGGCGAGGGCTCAAAAAAGTGAAATTTTTGACATCTCTCAAATCTAGTTAAAAAGCTGTCTAGACCATTATTTATGACCATCTACACGTATCTGGAGGTGTTTCAAGATGTTTTTTGTCATTTATCCAAAAATATTTTTTTTCAAATTTGTAAGGGGGGCGAGGGCTCAAAAAAGTGAAATTTTTGACATCTCTCAAATCTAGTTAAAAAGCTGTCTAGACCATTATTTATGACCCTCTACACGCATCTGGAGGTGTTTCAAGATGTTTTTTGTCATTTTTCAAAAAAATATTTTTTTCAAATTTGTAAGGGGGGCGAGGGCTCAAAAAAGTGAAATTTTTGACATCTCTCAAATCAAAGGGTGGTCAGAGCTCCAAAGAGTGAAATTTTTTGACATCTCTCAAATCTAGTTAAAAAGTTGTCTAGACCATTATTTATGATCCTCTACACGTATCTGGAGGTGTTTCAAGATGTTTTTTGTCATTTATCCAAAAATTATTTTTTTCAAATTTGTAAGGGGGGGCAAGGGCTCAAAAAAGTGAAATTTTTGACATCTCTCAAATCTAGTTAAAAAGCTGTCTAGACCATTATTTATGACCCTCTACACGCATCTGGAGGTGTGTCAAGATGTTTTTTGTCATTTTTCAAAAAAATATTTTTTCAAATTTGTAAGGGGGGCGAGGGCTCAAAAAGTGACATTTTTGACATCTCTCAAATCTAGTTAAAAAGAGGTCTAGACCATTATTTATGACCCTCTACACGTATCTGGAGGTGTTTCAAGATGTTTTTTGTCATTTTTCAAAAAAATATTTTTTTCAAATTTGTAAGGGGGGCGAGGGCTCAAAAAAGTGACATTTTTGACATCTCTCAAATCTAGTTAAAAAGTGGTCTAGACCATTATTTATGACCCTCTACACGTATCTGGAGGTGTTTCAAGATGTTTTTTATCATTTTTCAAAAAAATATTTTTTTTCAAATTTGTAAGGGGGGCGAGGGCTCAAAAAAGTGAAATTTTTGACATCTCTCAAATCTAGTTAAAAAGCTGTCTAGACCATTATTTATGACCCTCTACACGCATCTGGAGGTGTTTCAAGATGTTTTTTGTCATTTTTCAAAAAAATATTTTTTTCAAATTTGTAAGGGGGGCGAGGGCTCAAAAAAGTGAAATTTTTGACATCTCTCAAATCTAGTTAAAAAGTGGTGTAGACCATTATTTATGACCCTCTACATGTATCTGGAGGTGTTTCAAGATGTTTTTTATCATTTATCCAAAAAATTTTTTTTCAAATTTGTAAGGGGGGCGAGGGCTCAAAAAAGTGACATTTTTGACATCTCTCAAATCTAGTTAAAAAGCTGTCTAGACCATTATTTATGACCCTCTATACGTATCTGGAGGTGTTTCAAGTTGTTTTGTCGTCGTTTACCCAAAAATAATTTTTTTCTAATTTATAACGGTGGTGAGGGCTCAAAAAAGTGAAATTTTTTAAGTCTCTCAAATCTAAGGGTAGTAAGGGCTGAAAAAAGTGACATTTTTTACATCTCTCAAATCTAGTTAAAAAGTGGTCTAGACCATTATTTATGATCCTCTACACATATGTGGAGTTGTTTCAAGATGTTTTGTGTCATTTAAATAATTAAAAAAAAAAAAAAATCACATTTTTAAGGGTGGTAAGGGCTCAAAAAAGTGACATTTTTGACATCTCCCTCTTCCATCACACCTGGAAGCCATTACATCATGATTAGGCTTCTGAAGAGCTGATTGATCATTGATCTAGGTGTGATAGAAGAGGTAAATAACTAAAACATGCAGCACAGTGGGCCACGAGGAACGGATTTGAGACCTACTGCCATAGAGGATCTTTGTCTTTACTCCAGCTGATTGAAAATAAGGAGAGCGTGTGACAACCTACAAATAAGATATATTTTCTGAATCATCCATATATATACATGTCCAAAGAATCCTCATAAAGTCAAGATAATTTTGGCATAATGTACTGTAGACTCCATTCAGAAAAAAAGAGGATAATTTAGAATATACACAGTGAACATGCTGTTTACATGATACCTGCCAAATTTAGAATATTATCCTCAATGATACTTATGTTGCTGTAAACAGATGCACTGTGAGTCATGTTTGAGCCCAAAGAGAGGATTAGACCAATAGTTTTCCTTTCTCCCTTTTCTCAAAACAGGCTACCGTCACACAGCAGGCTTTAATGTACAATTCAGATGTTTTTGGTGAAATTTAGTTTACTTACGTATGTGCTCGTTCATGTTAAATAATAAATACATTTCCATCAGTCTTGAATGTGAGCTGCATGCCACCATGAATTTGCAAAACAGGACCAGATGTAATACATGCACAGTCACAACCTACTCTACTTGCAAGTGTGTAACGTCTACTTGCAAAAACATGGGTAAAATTGGGAGACAAGTGGTGGGCTGTCAGGGTCAGCAAGGCCTTCTCTACTGGCCGACACATCCTCAGAAAAATAAATGTATGTTTTATTTTCATAAACATTTCAACAAAATGATTCTCTGTATTCTTTGTCATATTATTTCCACTTATTTGAGTGGCTTCCAATGGTGTTTTTTATGGTAGACTTTTAACCAATTATGTTTCAGCTAGCTTGTGTTGTCAGGTAAATTACATTTGCTTCAGACCTTCAGAATAAACTCAGCAGGAACAGTCAGGTTACAATAGCCAATCAGATCTCGATTCTGCAAACCAATGCAAGCTAGAATTTAACGTGTGCGTGTTCAGAGATTAGATTAGCACTCGCTACAGCCTGACAAGAATATCTAAATGAAAATTCAAGAGCCAGCTGTATTTTTAACCCATAATGGACGAAGAAGACATGCTTTTCTTCGGAGCAAAAATGTGAGTAAGAGTTTGGGACAACTTTATGTTTGTACTATCCCTGTATCCACTGCATCTGTCGAACGGTCATTTTCAGCTTTAAAGCGAATTAAAATTTATGCCAGAAACCAGAGATGTATAGTAACAAAGTACAACTACTTAAGTACTGTACTTAAGTAGTGAAATGCAGTATCTGTACTTTTTTGGTGTATAATTTTTTTTCGCCTACTTCCACTTCTACTGTACTACATTTAAAAAAAATAATAATACTTTTACTCCGATACATTTTTTATTTGCCGAATCGTTACTCTGATTAAAATAGTTCGGAAGCATACCAAACCCATAGCATATCAATGCCACAGCGATAAATGGCTCTGTCACCTGGTTTGATGATGGTGTCTCATCATTGGACAAGTCAGCGATCAAACACTACATAATAAGACTGCACGTGCTAATCTGCCTTTTGGCAATGTTACATGCGTAGCTGCTACACCGTGTTTACACAAGAAGTATTTGGTTTGTCACTTGGCCATATTCTTGGAATACTCTGGCCTTTGAAAGTTTTAGTTTTTTCATGAACACTTGTAAGTGAACTGGTATGTCCTTGTACTACTGCTGCCTCAGCTGAAGTTGTGCCTTTCATATTAAATATATAAATGTGTTAAAACTTGTGACTGCTTTCATTTAGTATAGACCTACAAAGTACTTTTCAATTTTACTTTTACTTTCAGTACTTAAGTAGTATTTTTTTCATTACTTCTACTTGTAATTTTACTTCTACTTTTACTTTCACTACTTGAGTAGAAATTTTTTACATCTACTTGCAATACTTAAGTACATTTTTCTTTGGATACTTTAGTACTTTTACTTGAGTATGATGCTTGAAGAACACTTCAGTTTTTTGATGTAGTACATGTACTTCTACTCCACTCCTCTAGTCCAGTACTTTATACATCTCTGCCAGAAACACGTCTGGACAGAAACTGCTTTCAGCATTAGCTTCTATGTCCATAGGAATGAAACTTATACTGATGGACCTGAAACACACAGATAAACTGTACAACAGCCACTGAAGTGTAATTATCACAAAAAAAATGCGAAGATCATATGTAGTATCTGATCTAACATGTTGATAGTTGAAACAAACACAAAACAGGAAGTGGACGCAATTGTTTTCTTCCAGTAGACATATGGACGTTAAGTGGCCGTTCTGTCCAATCAGAACCCTCTCCTTTGTCCAGCTCTTAAAGCCCAAATAACTAGAGTGGAATAGTTTCCCATATAAACCTCCATGTACAGATAATTTTATTACGAATAAATAATTCAGAATTAAAAAAACATCATGTAAACGCAGTAATTATTACTAACTATACAGGACCAAAATAAGCAGGAGGCAACCCCCCCCCCCCAAAAAAAAAAAAAAAAAAAATTGAAGCTTCTCATGTTTAAAACAAACATTATTGCTGTGGTCAATATGTGGAGAAAATAATAATAATAAAAACACACAAAGAAGAAAGTAAAGTCAATAACTGGACCCAGGAGGGAAAAAAAGTAAATAAAAATGAAGACACCCGCTGGATAAATAAATCTGGAAGAAAAATAGTGTTGTATCAAACACTGGTGCAAAACCACTGAAAGCACTGAAGGTTTTACTAGAAAGTCACTGGAAAAAAAACAAGAAAATGGAAAATGCCAAAGGTTGTTTCACACCAAACATGATTTTTTTTTTCACACATTGGCTGAAAATGTGAAAAGAAACCTATTTGGAAAGTGTTGGATTTCTGCAGATTCTTTTAATGTACTTTACCATGGGAGTAATCATGATGTAGACATTTTGGAGGGGGGGGGGCATAATTTGACGACTTCCTCGCAAGAGACAGCAACAATAAATAAAAAAAAGAACACGACTAAAATAATTGTCATTTGTCATTTAGATTTTGTCAACAAAAACTAAGAGACATTTTAGGGATGTTTTTTATTTCTTAAGCCACATTTTGTCTGTTTTTCATTGGTCATCTATAACTGCATTATATATTTAATTATAATACACAATACCGACATTTTGTCTTGTTTTTGTCATGTGTTAAAGGTTTGTTGATGACAATATTTAGTCACTATAAGGCACACTGTCAATGAGTGGTTTATTTTTTTGATTCTCCATATATAAGGTGCACTGGATTATAAAGTGCAGTAAGTGAAGTCAAATATATTAGTTGAAAAGTCACAATCATTAGATAAAAAGTGAAAATTATGAGAAAAGTAAAAAATCATTAGTTAAAAACTGTAAATTGTTTGCTAAATAGTCAGAATTACGAGATAAAAAGTCCAAATCATAAAATAAAAAGTGAAAATTATGAGAAAAGTCTAAATCATGAGGGGAAAAAAGTCAAAATCATTAGATAAAAACTGTAAATTGTTCACTAAAAAGTCAGATTAATGAGATAAAGTCACAATCATTAGATAAAAACTGTAAATTGTTCACTGAAAAGTCAGAATTATGATAAAAAAAGTCACAATCATTAGATAAAAAGTGAAAATTATGAGAAAAGTCAAAACTTATTCGTTGAAAACTGTAAATTGTTTGCTAAATAGTCAGAATTATGAGATAAAAAGTCCAAATCATTACATAAAAAGTGAAAATTATGAGAAAAGTCTAAATCATGAGGGGTAAAAAGTCACAATCATTAGATAAAAACTGTAAATTGTTCGCTAAATAGTCAGAGTTATGAGAATAAAAAGTCACAATCATTAGATAAAAAGTGAAAATTATGAGAAAAGTCAAAATCATTAGATAAAAACTAAATTATTAAAACCTGAAATCCTTCACATGCCTAATCGTGTTAGTATAGATCTGATACTAATGCTCACTCTGGATTTTATATTACTAACATTAAGGCTATGTCAAACCGTAAATCAAATTGATGAACATATTCCGATTAACAATTCACAGTTAATATTACTCATGTTTAATGAGTAATTTGTTGTGTAATTTTCTAATGTCTCATTTCTTTTAGCGTATTACAACTGTTAAAATTATACTCCAAATATAAGGTAAAATATACTCCACCAAAATGAATGGAAATTGTTTTTTTATTAAGTAAATTCTATAGGTTGTTTTTTATAGTGTCGGCTGCAGTAGCTCTAAACTTCAAACCATGTTGGCAAAGCATGACATAAAGCCCATTCTAATGTTACGAAAACAAGTGTGAATTCTGAACATCTTCATAAGTTTTCCAAAAGGTCAGCTTTCACTGTGTCTGTGAGCTGACAAGAGGTCAAAACACATAGGAAAAAACAGTTTTTCAGTAATATGTATGTGGTATAAGACTGCAGTAGGGCTTAAAGAAAGAGAGGAGAAAAAATGAATTAATAAATAAAAACCAGGGGAAAAAAGAGGGTGGGGGGGGTCAGGGTTTTTGATAAAGAGAAACAATGTGAACGATGCTGCTTTAGCCTAGAAGAGTTAGATTTTGCAATAATGTTCAATAAATGTTCATTAAACAGCAACAGTTTTATGTCACTTTATATTATTCAGACCATTTTTTTCCAAATGAAAATGTTTCTAATTTTTTTTTTCATCATAACCTGTTTAATTCTGTGATTTACAACAAACTATAATTAAAGCAGTCCCTGCCTTATTACTGTAGAATTAAAAAAATAAATTAATTAATGCATGAAGCTGATTTATGCCCTCCTGTATGCACACGTAACCCACTACTGAGTATGTACACGTCGATGTTAGGCCAGGTTCCTGATATATTAAATTAGAGACAATAGGTTCTGGGGAGTGTGAAACAACAGTGCAAATGAAAGACCACACAAGAGTATTAATTTCCTTTTGTTTAGTAAGTATTTGAAAAATACTTAAAGTATTTACAATGACCCAAAATGAAATTTGACCCTTTTTAAAATAAGAAAAATATATAAAATAAATTGTCCTCCAGAAGTTGGGTGTGATCCTTTAACCAAAGAATGGACAAGAGAATGTTCCAGGGTATTTCTTTAAGTTGTTGTTCAAAAAATAAAATAAAAAAATTAGTTCCTTCCAAGTATTTCAGTTCCAGGCGTTAATCCTTGGTTGAGTTCATTAAATGTCAATAAGTCAAGTCAGTCAAAGTCAATCATGTGACACAGGCTGGTCACAATCCTACCAATATTGCCATAAGGGAATGACAACAGGATCGCACTCGAATGGGTGGCTCGCCATCAATTGAAGTGACCAGTCTTCACCGAAATCCAGATCCATCCCAAAAACTTGACCTGTGTAACCATACCCTTCATTAAGTTATGATATACACATTAGCCATATGTTAAATATTCTATCAATAACATTAGTTGTACAACATTTTCACTCAATCATCTCAAAATAAAAGTTATGCAAACTGCATACACTTCTTTCATACTCAAAAGCATTGGATACCATTCAGTTAAACTAACATCATTATTAAGTAAACAGGATGAATACTTTGAAATGACACTGTACCGTACACTGAAATGCGGCAATTACACACAGCATTACCAAGTACAGTGGATATCACCTTGCACACGTTGGATGCGTGATCGCAGCGTGTTGGATGCGTGATCACAGCACGTGGAATACATTTAGCTCACTCCGAGCTTAACATTTACTTATTTCAATCAAAATGTACATTTTCTGTTCCCCACAGTACATATTAATGGAACAAAATACAATTTTCAAGTTTAACCTAAGTATTAAGCAATTTAAAACCAATTTTAACAGCACAGAAAAGATACAAGATGTCTTACCAAGACGATTCAAATAAAACAATACTCGGTGAAACAAAGCTTCTGGTCTTCAACACATCAGTCACAGAGCCGGTTGCTCGCAAAAAAAAAAAAAACTTAAAACAACCAAAAACATTTACAATTATTTTTTTTATGTTCAACTCTTTTCAGCTAGCAAGTGAAACAAAATAAACGGAGTGTCTAGCTAGCTCATTCGCGTTAGCTTGACGAACTGACTGCTCCACAGGAAACGGATGCTTGCAAGCAGCATGTCAAAATAAAAGCACCAAATCATAAAGGACACAGTAAAAGTACCGTGTTATCAAATGCATATAAATCATGTTTTTAACAATAACAACCTATCGTTTCTGAATTGTTTAATCAGAATTATCACTATTTATTATCCCATTTTAATTTTTATTACTATTTATGCTTTTTATCAACTATTTATTGTACCTTGTTAATATGTATTTGTCAACTGGGTTACACACACGGTATGATGTTAGTCAATTTAAAAAATAATTTTAAAAGTCAAGCAGCAGATGGTGATAATATTAATAAAGATTACTAACACATGCAGGTCATTTACTGGAACTTTCTTTCACCATAAGCAGCTCAGAGCTGATACTGTAAATGCAGCTCAACGTGATTTTTACATATTTTAATATTTTTTCATGTTTGAAAAATGTACAAAGGTAACAAACATCCATCTGTGTTCATGAGATACAGCTCAAAGAAACATGTCAGAAAATTAAACACTGCTTCGCTATATATTTACCACAGAGTTGGACTTTCTTTATTAAAGGAATCATTCCATGGTTATTTCTCCATTGTTATTGAATACATTGTGTGTTGGTTCTATTTAAAAAAAAACGTCCAGATTGTTTTGTTTCAAGCTGTTTTTTCACGGTAGAAAAATGACTTGAGGACGAACAGAGTTTACCGGTACTTCCTCATACATGTCCATGACGCGGCCACAAAGCGTCTGATTGGCTCAGAATGCTCCCCTCTCACTCTCTCTGTGTGTTTACTTTTACTAGAGTATCATCCAGCTAGGTTTCGTGCCGTTGCTTGTTCAGAAAACGTGGACGAAAAAAAAACAGGCTTTATTTCCACATATTCCGCACATGAACCAGTTTGAGCCACCATTTTTCACCAGTTTGTGCAGCAGCTACTGTGGCACCGTCTTCTCTTGTAGATGCTAATGCTAATGCTACTTCAGATTCGCTGCAATCGGGGACGGGCTTAACCCCATGTGGGTGACCCATCAGATTCCAAAAGGAGCGTGGAAAAGTGATTTTCAGCGGAATGACACCTTTAAAGGGCCGTTTACACGACAATGATTGCAGCTAAAAATGTCCAAATATTTGATCAGAAATGCCGTTTGTTTACACGAGAAGTGATTTTTACAGGTTGAAAACGCAAAAATCTGAAAATGTATTCCAGAGTGGAAATCTTGAAAAATATCCACTGTTGCGTTTCCATCTTCTTGGAATGAATCAGGCCTTTTATATGTAAAATCTATACATATAATTATATGTATAATCTATTTACGAAAAATTCACTGGATGATGGAACAAATTAAATTTGTAAATTGAGACACCACTGTATATGTGGCATAACACACCATCATATATATTAAAAACATGAGCTAACCAGCACTCAAGTCATTTGTTTTCAGATTCATCTTATTAAAGTATGTAAGATTTAGCACATTTAATGCCTGAAACAGATACTTTCTAAAAAAAATCGTACAACAGTATTGTCCATATAATGTATTACAAGGTTCCCAAACACTTTCCCCCCCCCCCCATCACACTGATCATATAGAGGGCTTCAAAACTCATGCAGTAAAATATGATATGTCAGGCGTTATAGTATTACAAATTTTAAAAAATCATGTATCTAAAACCTGTGGGAATCCAGATATAAATTCTAATCTCTGGTGATTTTGTGGATCTTCTGTCCTGTTAAACAAATGTCAGAAAGTAGCAGTAATAGTAGTAGTAGTAGATTTGTCAATGTCAAATTGCATTGAGAAAATACACACATGTGGTTTGTAGAAAAGCATGAACGCAATATTTTATTCTGTATAGTGGGTTTTTTGGGCTGGGGGGGGGGTTTGTTGGGGTTAAATAATCTACATCAGTGGCAGCAGTGAGTCTGGAGGACGTGTGGAGTTTCAAAGAAGTCAGTGGAATAGTGTGAAATCCACAGGGAAGACGGTCAAAGCACGTCTAAGAATCATAACTCTGGAGCAGATGACAAGCATACAGCCAAAGCCACACAGGAACGACTTCAAAACAGCAAAGTTTCTGTCCCCGAGTCGTCAAGTCAGAGTCCAGACCTCGATCCAATTCCAAATTTGTGGCAGGAGTTGAAAAACCTCATGCAACTTAACAAGGCTTGAGCAGTTTGGCAAAGATGGAGAGGGAAAAATCTGGAATGTCCACACATGCAAAGATGTCCCCATAAAGTCTGAGTCTGCCAAAGGTGTCTCTGCTGAATACAGTGAATTATGTAATCAATTCTTTTATGTTTTAGCCTTGTGCTTAATTGAAATTGATCGAGAATTTGTTTCATTTTAGTGTATTTCTGTCTCCAGGAAAAAGTTTAATTAAACCCACATTGAGGTGATGTTGTAAAAGTTGGGATGAGTGTTTTAATGTGTGCTGTAATAAGAATAAAAAAAACAAAAACGCATTGTTAACCCTATAATAGAGGTGGTCAAAGTACTCACATTCTGTACTTAAGTAGAAGTACAGCTACTTATGTGAAAAAATACTCTGGTAAAGAAGTATTGATTTATTTCCTTTACTGAAATGAAAGTTCAAAGGTACAACTGCTCAAATGTAATAAAGTAAAAAAGTTAAATATTTGTATTTGCTATGGATGAACCAAGAAAAAACAGAAAAGTGTCCAAAAAAAGTGACTTGCTGTGTCGATGGTGTGTTTTATTGGGTCATGGTACTCAGTTTAGTGGGTATGTTACGGGACATTTAGGAAAAATTCATAAATCATATATAAGAGGTTAAAATAAAAGCATAATTATGAGATAAAAAGTCAAAACTGAAGGGAAATAAGTTAAAATTTAGATAAAAAGTCAAAATTCTGAGATAAGAAATGGATAATTATTAGATAAAAAGTCAAAACTGAGGGGAAAAAAGTTAAAATTTAGATAAAAAGTCAAAATTATTTGATAAAAACTC